>MU221093.1:6391-83496 GCA_018584345.1 Thuja plicata
CTTATTTTGGAGGAGGGAGAGAAGCCAAACACATAAAGAACATGCACATAAACATGATAGCTGGGAAACATAAATATAGATATCACAACAGCTGAGAAACATAAATGTAGATATCATGGTCACAATTTTTTGGAGACACAACATAATTCAGTGGTATACCCATAAGATGCAACGGAACCACTACTCCTCTAGTTCAAAGTTGGCACTGGACGATCCAAAAACCATAGATAAGGAATAAATTTAGAGAGCAGAGGTATATTATTTTGGTTGTTATGGCCCTCCTCCGCTCTCTAAATTTATTCCTTATCTATGGTTTTTGGATCGTACAGTGCCAACTTAGAATTGGAGGAGTAGTGGTTGTGTTGCATCATCTGGGTATACCACTGAATTATGTTGTGTCTCCAAACAATTGTGACCATGATGCCTACATTTATGTTTCTCAGCTGTTGTGTCCCAGGATCCCTTATGACCCTTTATGATCCCTAAGAATACATCTTAGAGATCTTAAAGTGTCGTAAAGGGTCATAAGAGTGTCCTAGGAGGGGCCAGATGAGCTTCCAACTTCACGTGGTTGGCCTTGTTAAGTAGAGAATGTTAAACTATTCTCGAAACAAAGAGAAACTCTTAAAAACTCTAAAGCAACACTAAAAAATACATGCGACGTCGAGCCGTCGATAATTACCGACGGCTCGATGTCGCATGTATAGAAAATTTGTTGCACGCCTGTCGTAATTTTGACCCTCATTATGCAATGCCTATGTGTCGTAATAGCGACATATAAAATGTAACAACAACATGATTACCATTATAGTCAGCTCGTATTGCAACACTTAGACATCACTTTTTTCAGACGTGCGACGATTTTTCTATACTTGCGATGTCAGGGTGTCGCAAAATTACCGATGGCTCGATGTCACATGTATAGAAAATTTGTTGCACGTCTGAAAAAGTGACAAATAACATGTGACGCCTACGTGTCATAATAGTGACAGATGATATGTGACGCTTACGTGTCATAATAGCGACACATAAGATGCGACACATATGTGTCGTAATAGTGACATCAAAAAATGTAACGACAGCATGGTAACCACCATAGTCGACTCATATTGTGATGGTTAGTACCATCACAATAACGACAGATGACACAGCCATCGTTAATTTTGACACCAAAACTGTAACATTGGTCTTTGTCGCTAGGCCATTGGGAAAGTGTTAGAAAAGTGACACATAGCCATATAATAGAGGCCTCAAATGTACTAGTGTGTGTGAGGTGAACGTATGCGCATAAGTTGTGGGGAAAAGATTTTGTCTTCTCTACCAATTTTCTTTCTAGGGATAAGTGTGTGTCTTTTTGAGTCTTCAATATCTACAATGTTAAAACTGTTCAAAGACTCCCTTGTTCTTCCGAGTTTCTTTTTCCTCAGTTGAATTGTTTACGACTACTGCTTGTGTCACGACTATCTATGCTTGTCGATAACTGGTTCTATAACATTAAAAAAAAAAAACTATCAATCTGAAACTACGTACTTTGTTAGAGAACAATCTTTACCATGTCTCAAAATATGTCTTTTGTCTCGAAACACGTTCCAACTGTCTGTTTCTGGACAATTTCTCTTGGCTTTCTACCAATTTTCACGTAGGAAAACACTTCTTCACGTCTGTCTGTGAGAATCTTCACGCGAGGCACTGAGAATCTTCGCATGAGTTTTGCACTATTTTCTATCCTATTCTATCACTAGTCAGTCTTTCTCCACGCTAGGTTGCAAAACTTCACGCGGGCCTAGAGAATCTACACGCGAGAATACACTTCTTCATGCAAAACTATCCCAAAATTCCCAAAACAGCGAGCTGTTTACTGTCTGTTCTGAGTCACTTTGCTCAATCTGGTTTTTGTCTGAGGTTCGTCTACCTATTTCTTGTCTATACACAGTTTGTGATAGGATGTCTTAGGTTGAGAATTATGTGATTCTCGCTTAAACGTGTCTCATTTCTTATCTATTTACTTGTTCTACTGTGTTGTCATACCTTGCGACGCGATAGTTAACTCTTGGCTGTTCTAGCCTTATTCCTGACGACTCGTGCCAGGTATACTTCACCTTTTGACACTCTCATGCATTTATCTTGAGATAGTTCCAAGCATTTTCCTAGTTCACTCCCCTTGTATAATCTTTGTCTATGACTATTGCACTGCGAAGTAGCAGCGTATTCCTCCCACGTGTCACTAGATGAAGTAGACCTTGAAACCAAGGAAGAGGTTGTTCTAAGCTTATCACACAGTTAGAGTGCCATAGAGGATCTTCACGCTCCTCTTCATTGGCTACCTCTAGTGAGGGATCATCTTGATCTCTCTCCCCTATTGTTCAACCTTACGTCCAACGTTCATTCCGATTAGACTTCAGAACGGTTTGAAACCCATTGTTTGAGGAACATCAAAATTCTGAAGAGTTGTTTCCTGAACTTGATACTATTGAAACAACAAGAGTTCCTGTAGGTAATACACCTCAAGATACTCAACCTCCTCATATTAATTATGTGCTTACTGAACACTTGCATACTAGCAAGATGACAGACCAACATCAATCAGGTGAGCACAACAGAGATGATGATCACTCTAAAACCAGGGGTAAGTTCCATTATCAAGACCCCCCTAATGATGAGGAGACAGAAATAACTCAAATAGATATCACAGAGGCTCATGCCAATAAAAATTTTTGCAAGATGATGGAGATTCTCTTGAAAGAGGAGAAAGAGAAATATCTTCTTGAACTAGCCAATCAAGGGGCCAAGTTGCCCTCAAACTACAATTTAGATACTCTTGTCACGCAAGAGGAAGAAAATGAAAAATCCAAGTTACAAAAATAATTTCAAAGTATGCAAGAACAACTCCTTCAACTCATGAAGGATAAAGACAAACCTACCACACAGTTCACACTGGAAAGCATTTGTCCATTCCCATTCAATAAGAGTCTGTGCATGCCTCCTTTTCCTAAAGGAGTTGAACTTCCCAAGTATGACAAATACTCGGGTACCTCTAATCCTCAGGATCATCTGAGAGAGTTTGATGCTCTCTCTATTGAGTTTATACATTATCAAACTTACCTCATGCATCTCTTCCCATGTAGTTTGGGAGGGTCGGCCATGGAGTGGTTCTCTAGGCTCCCGATTGGCATCAAGACCTTTGACGAGATTGCGAACTTGTTCTTGCAACATTATTCACACAACATCCAACATCTGGTTAATATCCGTGATATTTGCAACTTGAAGCAAAACCATGGGGAACCTTTATTGACATTTCTCCAAAGATGGAGACAACTTTATACAAAGTATTCTCGCAAAATACCCGAGTCTGAAAATCTTGACATCTTTTTAGACAATCTTCTTCCCAGTCTTGGGTATCAAGTACAGCTGCAAGGTCCTTTGACCTTTGACAACATGATAAAACAAGCTGTGAGAATTGAAATGTTCATGGTCAAGAAAGGAGAACTGACCCTACACAAGGATAATAAACAATGGTCTTCCTCCTCTGGTAGAGACAAATCCAAATTTGTCAACAAGAACCAGAATGTTGTGAATGATGGAGTTGTCGACAATGTGACTCCCAAGCCTCTGAAGGCTGTATTCAATCTCACTACCACTATGTAGGCGGCCAAAGCCACTAACCAAGTGCGGAACAATCTAAACCATCTTCAAACTTTTCTAGATCAAAACCTTGGACTCCTCGACCCAGGCATGAGTTCACTCCTCTAGGAGAACCCCTTGACACAGTTTACAAGACTCTCTTGGACAACTAATTACTCACTCCTTTGGATAATTCACATCCTTTCGATCTGCAACCATGACCATCTTGGTGGAATGAATCTACGTACTATGATTACCACCAGAACAAGGGTCACAAGACGGCTACCTACATTCAATTGCGGTATAAGGTCCAGGACCTTATCGATAGTGAGATTATTGCTATGGGAGGTCACAATAAGAACTCAGATCACTAGGCCTTTAAAGACCCCTTTCCTCCTCATGGGAAGGGTGAATCCTCTAAAGGCAAAAACACTGATGCCAAGGTCAACTATACATACGCTAATAATGATAATGTCATTAATATGGTTGACCCGGTAGATGGAGAATACTGCAATGTCATTACCATCAAGGGAAGAGAAGATGCTCCTAAGCATAAAAATCCCTTCATGCTGCAAGGGTTTGCGCCCCAACCCTTTGAGCCAGAACAATCTTAGGTTCGTGCAAATGTTGTTACTCGGTCTCGTACAAAGATCATTCTCAAAGGCCCTGAGCCTTCTACATCTACACCAGTACAACCTGTAGATAAATTTGTTGTTGGCACTGCCAACAAGAACTCAAAATTGGTCCCCTTGATAATGTTATTCACTACAACATACTTGACCAATTGCAACAAACTAATGCTCTGATCACCATCTTCGAGCTACTTAAAATCTCCCCTGCTCACAGGGAGATCCTTGAAAAAGCCCTCACTGAGGCAAATGTTCCAAAAGATCTAGACCTTGACCGCTTTCAATCCATGGTGGGTCACTTGACCTCACCACACTACTTATCCTTCTCAGAAGAAGATGACAACTCCTTGAGCCATCCACACAATCTCCCCTTGCATATTGAAGTCATGATCCACAAACATCAGGTCAGACGAGTCTTGATAGATGGAGGCATAGGGTTAAACATCTGTGCATACAGGTTAATAAAAAAACTAGGCCTCTCAGAGAATGTCATTGATCCTAAAAATAAGATTACTATCAAGGCATATGATGAACAAGAGAGATCTTCTAAAGGTCTTGTCACTTTACCAATCCGAGTAGGTCCTGTTGAGAGGGATGTTACCTTCCAATTTATGGATCTCCCTCTAGCCTACAATATCCTATTGAAAAGACCTTGGATCCATGAGATGTAGGAAGTTCCATCAACGTACCATCAGTGTATCAAATTCCCATTCAATGGTGTAGAGGTCACTATTCCTGCAGACACTAGCTATGCCTATAACACATTAAGACAAGCAGCGGAAACTCTAGTCCCGCATAACAGTGAGGCGTCCAACTCCCAATCAACCACAAAATTGTTGAAGGAAATGTAAAAGAAACTCAAGATAAAGGACACTGGTATGGGTGGATACATAGTGGAACCCATACTATCAGTCACATCTCTTCCCACATCACCTAGGTCCTATGGGAGACCTTCAGAAGAGATGAAACCAACAGCATCCCAAGAAATCTATAATGAAAACTTTGTTAAAGCCAACACACCATTAGAAGACAAACAAGAGGAAAGAGCCACTTTGGCTTGGTTATATAAGGAACCAGAAGATAGGGAAGTTGAACGTGTAATACCACCGGAAAAATTCAGAGTGGGGTATAAGGTGGCTTTTAAAATGGGTTATTCGGGTAAAGGACCCATTGGACCTAATCAAAATGGACTTAAAGAACCAATCTCTATTGAATATAGACGACCTAGAGACACAACTGGTCTATGGTTCTTATCCAAGAAAGATAAAAGAGCAAAGAATCACCTAGATAAAGGAAAGACACATCAGCTTCATGGAGAGAAAAACACAATAGTAGAAAACACTGACACACCCACTGGTACGTTGGATGATTCAAATGATTCTGATGAGGAGGATGTGTACCTTTCCCCCATTCCTCCCAATATTTTGGCTCTTCTCTTTGATGAAGAGACACCCCAGGTCAACGCTACTAAAGAGCGTGTTATTGAAGAATCACCAAGGACTTCTGATCAGTTGGAGTCCACTACATCTGCACAAGATCCAGATACAGAAGAAAGAAGTCTAACTATAGTGGAGTTCTTGGGTATAACTCATCCAAACTAGGGGCAAAGTGTAGATTTCACTCATGTCCTTGATATGAAACCAAATGATGAAATAGACTCCCATGAATATGAGTTTGACAGTCTTTCAGAAGACACTTTAGACAAAGAGGTGGATATAGTTCAGCGATATGTACCCATGCTCGAATTACGTGAATACTTAGAAGTCAGGTCTGACGAATCAGGATCTCCTATTTATGACATGGGCTTCGATGATATCGTTAGGGATCTTTTTGATTTGAACATGTCTATGCAAGGTTCAATTCTAGGACTCTACTTAATAGTCACTTTTTATGATGAACATACTGTGAACGCCCTTGAACCCATCACACCTTTACCACTAAAGCATCCTGAACTCATTGATTGGTCCTTACAGGGACAACCCGCTGACATGCCTACATTTCCCAATGACTATGCTTTATACTGCTATCTTAACGCCATTGAACCTATCACTTCTTCCACTAGTGAACCTAGTGTGAGCATGACTGAAGTGGACATAAAGTATCTCAGTTATAAAATAAAAATGAGAAAAAGAAAAGGGTCTGAAGACAAAAACCACATTGTGGCGGTTTCAGAACCCAAAACAGTAAAAAGAAAAGACACATCCAAAGGCAAAAACCTCTCTGAGGTGCTTGAGGATGGGATGCTTGATGTCTTGCCTTGTCATTTATGGGAACAATCATTAGTGCTCATAGAGCCAACTCAACCAGTGAATATTGGTACAGAGGAACACCCACACATCATTCATGTGGCTAAATCTTTGTCTGCAGAAGAACTCAAGGAATTCACAGACTTCTTTAAAGAGAAGAAGATAAAATTTGCATGGACATAATCCAATATGCTTGGTTTAGATCTAGATCTTATCATGCACCATCTTTGAATAGCTCCTTGTGTAAAACCAATAAGACAAAAACTCAGAAAAATGCACCCTCATGTTGCATTACTTATCAAGGCTGAACTGGAGAAATTTCTCAAAGCTAGATTCATCTGAGCTATTGATTATGCCGAATGGATTTCCAACATCGTACTAGTATCAAAGCCAGACAAATCCACCAGAATCTGCACTAATTTTAGGGATCTAAACAAATCACGCCCAAAGGATGACTTTCCTTTGCCTAACATTGACATGATTATGGACATGACGGCTGGGTATGAAATGTATTCTCTAATGGATGGTTTCTCTGGATATAACCAAATCAAGATTGTGCCAGAGGATCAAGAAAAGACTACCTTCACATGTTCCTAGGGAACATTCTACTGGAATGTCATGCCTTTTGGTTTGAAAAATGCAGAAGCTACCTATCAAAGGGTAGTAACAACTATCTTCCAAGATACGATGCACAAAACCATGGAATACTATGTGGATGATACCCTTGCTAAATCAAGGAAACGATCTATGCACCTCCAAGACTTAGGCCCAATCATGGATAGAATGGAAAAATTCAAGTTAAGATTGAAACCCAAGAAATGTGAATTTGGGGTTACATTTGGTAAACTCTTGGGTTATATCATCTCAGCTAAAGGCATAGAATTCGATCCTGAAAAGGTACAAGCAATACTGGAATGCCACCTCCTAAGAATATCATTCATAAGAGAACATTCCAAGGGAGAATCCAGTATATCAGAAGGTTCATCTCACAGTTGGCTGATAGAGCACAACCATTTACCAAGACTCTGTGCAAATGCATTACTTATCAATGGAGCGAAGACTGTGACAAAAGTTTCAATCAATGCAAAATGTACTTGGCAAACCCGCCAATACTCATGCCACCCCAACAAGGCAAACCATTGATTCTTTACATTTCAACAACCTCCGCATCATTGGGGGCACTGCTAGCACAAGAGGATGAAAACAAGAAAGAATGTGCTATCTACTATATCAGTATAACATTGGTATCCTATGAGATGAACTGCTCTATGATTGAGAAAGCGTGCCTAGCAATGGTCTTTGCATCTCAGAAACTACGACACTATCTATTGGCTCACTCAGTCAAACTGGTTGCTAAAATTGACCCTTTAAAGTATCTCCCGAGTAAAGCTACCCTCACTGGCTGATTGGCTAAATGGATTATGCTTCTTAGTTAATTTAACATAGAGTATGTTGAGCGTAAAGCAATCAAAGGGAAAGAAATTGCTGATCAATTGGCTAATGCTCCACTACAAGACAATGAACCAATCAATTCTGAATTCCCAGACAGATCTATTCTGCACATCATTCACCGATCTTGGAAAATGTTCTTCGATGGATCCTTCACACAACAAGGTTCGGGTGTAGGAGTTTTATTTCTGACTCCTCAAAACTATTCCATTCCAAAGGCGTACAAGCTTTTGTTTCCTTGTACAAATAATATAGCAAAATATGAAGCACTGGTAAATGGAATCAAACTAGCTCTTGAATGGAATATTTCTGAGTTACATGTCCATGGTGACTCTCAACTTGTAATCAACCAAATCAATGATGTCTACCAGACTAAGGATGACATAATATGCCTTATAAATGAATGGTTGATGACTTTAAGAAATATTTCACTTTCATCACATTTCAACAAGTACCAAGGACACATAACAGAGCAACTGCAACCATGGCTACATTAGCATCCTCGTAACAAAAAGAGGAAGCTTTCCGCTATGAGTTCCTGGTGGAAGAAACACATGTCTCTTCCTACAACTCCCCTGACTCCCAAATGAATGTGAATCCTCCTGTTATCACCATGTATACTCTTACCTGCACCATCAGGTCATACTTGATGGACTAACCAGAAATGAAAAATGACACTTCATCTACAATGCCTCATGGTATGTTCTCGTGGCTGACAATTTGTATAGACGAGGATTAGACAGTACTTTTCTTAGGTGTCTAGAAAAAGAAGAGTCTAGACATGCATTGTCTGAAGTCCACAAAGGAATTTTTGGTTCTCTTTCTGACGGTTTGACCATGGCCCGAAAGCTGCTTAGAGCAGGGTATTATTGGCTAGATATGGAGAAAAAAGCTATTAGGTATGCGAAATCTTGTTAGAAATGCCAGGTGCATGACAATCTTATCCACGCTCTAGCAAGGGAACTCATTCCCTTTGTCACACATTGGCTCTTTCAACAGTGGGCGTTTGATCTAATCAGGTAGATTCACCCCTCATCTTCTAATGGACACAAGTTCATTATCACAGCTACAAATTATTTCACCAAGTGGGTTGAGGTGGTCCCACTCATTAAAGAGATAGGATAGCAAGTCTCGCTATTCATTCTGAACTACATCATTTGTTGCTAGGGCATACCTTCCTCCATCATTACTGATAATGAAGGAAAATTTAAGAACAACATCATGGATGAGTTGTGTGAAAAGTTCAGAATTACACAAAACTGCTCTTCCATCTATTACCCACAAAGTAATGGACAAGCTGAAGGCTCAAATAAATATTTGTTGAAAATCTTGCACCGTATGGTTAACAAGTCTGGAAGGGATTGGCACCTGCAGATTAATCCTGCACTATGGGCTTATAGAACAAGCATCAGAATGCCTATAGGGGCAACCCCATTTGCACTAGTACATGGGGCAGAAGCAATTTTACCCCTAGAGGTAGAAATCCCATCTCTTCAGGTTTCTTTGTGCAGGCTTATACCAGAGGAAGAATACAAAGTTTTGAGACTCCAATAATTAGAACTACTGGATGAACGTCGAAAAGTGGCATTTGATCACCTCAGAGCATATCAGAAAAGAATGTCTAAGAGATACAACAAGAAAGTTTGACCATGGGACTTCCAAGTGGGTGACCTTGTTCTGAGGGAGAACCCTAAGAATCAACATCATTAGGTCCAAAAGGGAAAGTTTGAACCAAATTGGCTTGGTCTGTATGTTTTCACTACAATATTTGGGTCCGACGCCTATCGACTCTCCACCACTGAAGGAGAGAAGCTCAAGGAGCCGATCAACGCCTTTCATCTAAAAAGATTCTATAGCTGAGACATCTTCAGAATGCTCATGTACATAGAAATTTCCTAAAAAAAAAAAAAAAATGGAAGTGTACTACCTAGTGGATGGAGTTTATCATTCACAAATTCTTATAGTCTTACAAGAAAAGACAGTAATGGGAATAGCTATCTTTTTCTTTTCCCCCAAAATCCATCCAGATAAGTTTTTGTATTACCTCATTACAAGGGCACGTGGCTTATGTTGGCTCTGGTTTAATGAGATTTCCCACTTTTCTGCAACTATACCCACTTGTTCAAGAGATCTACTCTATATCAGAAAATACAAAAAAAAATAAAAATTCAAAAATACAAAAAAAAAAAAAAATCTGCCAAGAAGGTGAAAACGTGGTAAACAGGTGCCTCTTGTTCCACATTGCTATATCTATCACAATATCACTTGGCTCTGTATACTTGCTTTCTAGCTTTCCTAATTTCATTTGTGCATACTCTCAGTTACGTGTCAAGACATCAACTTACATGGATTGAAACTGGTCGTACTCTCGGGGCAACCCTCCTGGTCTAGGGGCTCTGTCCTATCACTTTTTGGGATCTATTTCGCGACAGTCACCAGTGGTTCTCACTGCGTCTACCTACTATTTCTTTTCTTATACTGAGATCCCTCTCCTTGAGAATCTCCCTCGCATCAGTCACTAGTGGTTCTCATTGTGTCTGCCTATTGATGTTTATCTATTACTACAATCTCTCTCACGTTAGTCGCCAGTGGTTCTCACTATGTCAATCTACTGTCACAGTACTATTGAGATTGCTCACATCCGTTACCATTGGATTTATACTCAAACACTTTATCTATCGATACTCAGTCTTGGCATTCTTCGCCTTAGTCTTTATATAGCTTTTGGTCACTTTTGTGACACTCTGGGTTCTCTACGAACCCTCCTAACTTGATACTGATCGAGAGTCATAAGACTGGGGGAAACTAAATAACATTGTCCTCACAACATGATTCAAGTTAGTCATCAGATGTTACCTAGGGGCACGTGTCCCCAAATTTGATCGCATCCTTAGTCAGTAATCTTGTCAATTCTAAAGGACATCACTCTACTGACACAATCAATAGTGTTTTTCAACACTATCTTTGGACGCATCTGTGTTTCTCAACACAAATTGGATATTGTGAACGTAAAAAACAGATTGATAACAATAAAATACAAAGAACTCATAAGCACAATGGTGTTTCTCAACACCCCTATACATATATACATCCAAAAAATTCGAAACATGCTGAGCTATGCTTTGATTTGTCTTTGCATGCTGCTTGTTCTCATTGATTTTGTTTCTTTTTTTCTTTGTCTATTGCTTGTTGGTGTGGTCCCAATGATCTGACAATGTCAAATAAACATGGTGTATGTAATAAGAGCTTCTAAATTTAGGGGGAAAAGCCTCACATCCCTCGATCTTGTTTATTTGTACGCCATGGTGAGGTCGGTACTATCTCCTTGATTGTTATTGCTCTGCTTGTTTACTGGTGCACTCTTACTATATATCAAATTGGAAACAATGTTCAGGTCATCTTGGATTTTGTGCCCCGATGCTTATGTTAGTTTCCCATATCTTATCCGATGAAATTCATATTCATATTTTTATGGTTGTAGTGGCACCATTAAGAATTGTATCGACTCTGATGTTCCACAAATGCTCCATGATGATAACTATCCAATGGTTCCAACAACCACGTCCTAGGGATTGCATCTAGCATAAGCTTTCACCTTCATTCTAGGCTTGCATTGCAGCAATATTTCAAAATTTCATTGTGTTCTCTTAGATTTCATACACTGAGAGGTTCTTCTTCATCACTCGGGTTTCATCGCGACTACACAAGTGTTCGATCCTCGCTCTCAATCTTTTAAACAGTTCTTTTGGTTAGCATTTGTCATCCTACATGAGATGTTAGTACCATATACATTGCATTTACATATCTCCATTCACAAATGCATTAACATAAATCATCTACAAAAATACAAATCTACATTTACATATACATGTGCATCTCATACATAAACCATAAACATGTACATGTGCATTTCATACATCTACATATATTCAAAACATGTTCATCCATTTGCTTGCATTTCTAATCATCTAAACCATCTAAGCATCCAAATAGATAGGAAAAACATCTCACAAAGTACAACATGAAAAATGCAATGATACCAAAAGACGAGCTCATATATATATATATATATATATATATATATATATATATATCTCAAATGTGTCAATATAATACAAAATGGCTGCTACTAGAGCATAGTCTATCTCAAAAATGGTGATACAATGCAAGGACGCCAACGCATCAGATACATCACGTGATCTAATCTATCAAAATGCCACCTCTAGGTCTGGCCCTCTCCCTCATCTTGTGGAGGAGGTGGAGGAGGAGACATATCTGGAGGAGGTGGTGCCTGTGCACCCTCTGATCCTCTAGCATATGAGGAAAATCTAGGCACCTGCTCTGCCTCATCAGGCACCACCCCCACATATGCTGTGTAATAATAAGATTCTCGGGAGGACTGATGTCCTATCTCCACCCGAAGCTGCTCCAACGCCCTCTGCAACTACCCTCGAACCTCCTGCAGCTCTTGGTCCCTGTCTGCTAGTCGGGCATCTCACATGACAACCTGTACCTACAAATCTCCAACCCGCCTCTGCAGCTGCCAGACTCTCTCTCTGGATCTACATAGAGAATCCTGTCCCTATGATAAAGGGTCTCTAGGAACTGGACCCTACCCTGGCTGCTCTTGATGCTGATCCTCCTGCATGGGCTCCTCCTACCGTGCCTCCTCCTGCTTTGGCTGCTCCTGCTACTCACCCAACTGCGTAGCTGTCCTCCATCTTGTCTACCTCCCACTGCCGCTAGCACTAGGATCAATCCTCATCTGTCAAGTGGGGATGTCAACCTATGTAGTGCATGGTCATGGCCCCTGTTATAGTCCCTATTGCGGTGGTGGCTACAGTATCTACTGTGTAGGAGGCAGTGGTACCTGCTGAGGTGGTACCTATGGATGTACTACCTATGCCGGTGCACCCATACCAACTGGATCTGTAAAGCATGGGAACAGATGCTATTGCTCTATCTTACCCAGCGTGGGCTGAGTAATCAAACCTCTGTAACTACACATATATGACTCAAGTGGCTGCCTCAGATCATCACAAACATGCTTGGTAAATGGCAGGTGCTCCCATGCCCACACTTGTAAAACAAACACGCCAACAACCATACTCTTCGCCTCTCTATAGGCAATCTCATGCATCTCATGATACATGTGGGCCAGCATACATTGATCCCATCCAAAATGGGCTAGCTCGACTAACATGCGCTGTAGAATTTGACCCCATCCGCACTCCAAACTGTGCTGACCAAAATCTGGCATAAGGTAGCAACCAAGGAAGGCTACTAGAACCACTGGTAATCGGTGCCCTTGTCCATACACTCTTATCAGCTCCTCCCACGGTATAGCTCGACCCATGACTAACTCATCCTGAAATATCTCTCAGGACCGCTGTACCTACCCTCGATTGAACATCATACTCTACTCTAGGTCCATGAAAGGGTATCTGGAGGATCCTGTATATGTCCTCAGGCATCACTATCATCTCGCCCCAAGGAAGGTGGAAGGTGTTCATTTCCGAATGGAAACACTCCACCAAAGCTCCTAGTGATCCATGATTTACCCAGATCTCAGGCACCTCACAGAGATGTGAAAGCCCTAGACTGTCAATATGCACTATCTCCCTGTCATCCAGCTATCAGATCAGCCCACTGATGGCAAGATGATGTGATCTGAATGCGATATCCAGGAAATCAACCTACAAGACATGCAAATAACAGCACACGATCAATACTCGGCTTATGATTCAAGATAATTAATGCAAAACTGAGAAATAAAGTATTAAAAACATCCTAAATGTAGTTACAAAGCTGAAACACACGCTATTGGATGAGATGTAGACTCATTATGCCTTAAAAATGCTATTTTCTGTCCATGTGAAGAAGTAGAATTTCACGCAAAGAAGTTCTTCGTTGCGCGCGACGATTTGGTCTCGTGTGAAGTTTTATGTCGGCTCGCTCGAGAGAACCCTCTTTCATAGGGTTTCTCGCGTGAAACATGGGTACCCTCCCGCGCAAGGATACCCACTGATAGCTGTGAGGATTTTATTTTCAGTGATTCCTCGCGTGAACTTTCCTTACAAGGCGCGCGAAGAAACTAGTTCCTCGAGCGAGAACCTGCGGGTAAGTTCTTAAAAATGTCCAAAATAGTGAAAATTCAACCAAAAATAGTAAGATTTAAATTGACAAGGAGGTAAATCAACCACTTATCGGAGGTCCGTATGCTACCGGTCGACTGTGACGCCTGGATTGCTCGAATTGATGAGTACGCACGTGGACCACCATTCTCGCTCAGAGCTCTTTTCTTCTCAAAAGTCAACAGATCCAAATGATTTGAAAATGACCTTTTTGAATCATATATAGGTTTTGACCTAATTTTCAAAAGTGCTCCATTTTGCATGAAATTTTTACCCTTAGCTAAATCGAAATCGAAATCGAAATCTGACACTCCTATATAGCTCAAAATCACATTTTAAAATTTTGGGACCGACGCGATCGGACGCTTGTGTAGTCAACTTTCTGACGTTGTTTTCTTGTCAGAATCATATGTAATCAACATTTTCTCAAATCTTTGACATTTTTCCTCAAAAGTCAACTCTAGTCAACTCTGGTCAACCTTGGTCAACCAGACCTCAAAATCGCTCAAAATTGATTCTGAATCTTCTGGATTCTTCCGTAATATGTTCTAAGTTCTTCTTGACTTTTGCTTCAACAATCTATCTGCAATTTATCGCTTTCAATCTTCATTATGACGTATCATCTTTCTATTTCGCTCCTGAGGGGGCAGGATGATTACATCATTGAATCTATTTCAATAAATCTGATATGAATTCAAAAGTCCTCATTGCTAGGGGCATCTCATTACTTGGGGCATGTTCAATTTTTCATACCTCACAATCATAACTAGGTGTTCCACAACTCTGAATCACTAGGGGCATCTCTGTTCCTTACATCTTGTCATTTATTAGGTGTCGAGGCAATCTAACCTTGACTCTTGAGAATCAAGCTTTGTTCTGGAGATGATTCTTGAAATCTCATTATTGGGTATCTGAGCAATCTAACACAGGTCCCTGAGGGTCAAGCTCCATTCTGGAGATGGTTCTCGAAAATCTCGTCTATTGGGAATTGGGGAAATCTAACCCTGGCTCTTGAAAATCAAGCTCCGTTCTGGACATGATTCTAAAACTTGATCTACCTGGTATATGGGAAATCTAACCTAGATATCAGAGGACTAAGCTTCATTCTGGGGACAGTCCTAAAAATCTCTATTGACTATCCTTCAAATGGACAGGTATTGGGGCAGTCTAACCCTGACTCCTGAAGATTGAGCCTTGTTCTGGGGACAATCTATTGAAAGATGGAAATCTATTAGGTATTTGAGCAATCTAACTCGGATCCCTGAGAGTTAAGCTTTGTTCTGGAGATAGCTCTCGAAATCTCACTATTAGGTATTGGGGCAATCTAACCCGGATTTCAGAGAGTTAAGCTTCGTTCTGAAGATGACCCTCAAAAACTTGATCTAACCGGTGTCTCAACAATCTAACCTAGACTTTGGAGAGTTAAGCTCTATTCTAGAGATAGCTCTGAAATCTTTACATCATCAATTCTCAAAATCAATTTCAACTATTCTTCTATGCTTCGTACATCAGACTATTCTTTGAATCAATGCGTTGCTTGCACATCAATTCAAAGAGGGGAAAAATGTAACACCCCAAAATTGGCATCTTGCAACCCTAACCAATTTTGATGCATTTATCATTCTTCTGAATCATCAAAGTCCTATTGTACTAGGCAATTCTGAGTTTTGACTGACTCTACTTGACCTAAATGTCAAATGCAAAAAACCCTAAATTTGCATTAATCATACATTATATTTAATTCCTGTAATATCAATTACCTATCTAAATAAACCTAATGATCAAACTAATTTAATTATAAAGTCCTAGCACTTTAATTAAATTAAATTCACCCCTTTTAGCTAAAACATATAAAAAGGAATTAAATAATATTTAATTATTAAATAAATACCCTCATTTCAATAATTGAACTTAATTGTTCAAATAATTGAGAAAATACATTTATGAGGTCATATTCTATTTATTTAATTAAATATTCTCTCCAAAATCTTCTCTCCAGTTCAAAAATAGAAACTTTGAGTTAACTGTGATTTAAAAGAGAAACAAATTAGTTAAACTAAAAAAGGCAACAGTTGACTGTTTCTCTCAAAAGAAACTTCCTATTCTCAACTGATCTTCAATAAGTTAACTGTTTCTCTCCAAGGAAACTTTCTATTCTAAACGGACTCTAGGTCTAAAAAAGAACTCTCTCAACTCTCATTCAACTAGTCTTGAAATCTGTAGTCTTGTAATTTGTGATTTACTAGATTACTAATTGAATACATTGATTTTAGAATTGTTGGAATAAGCTTAATATCATGCTAGTTTAATGGTTCATAGTTTAAGCTTTCTTTCAAGCAATCTTAGTTTGAATATCTCATTTCTAGATTAGCTTGTATCTTTCACATTCTTAGTTTAATATCTCATTTCTAGATTAATTTCATAATCATTTGTAGGTTAATCTGGTTTTACATTCAATTTCTTAGATTAATATTGCATTCATTTCTAGAATAAGCTAAGCTCTCTAGATTAATCTTGCATTTGCATATTTGCTTAAATCCTCCATTCTAGTAATGGTCTAGGTTGTTGGACTCTCGATTCTGAGAGCTTATTCAAAACCCCAACTAGATAGGAGGCAACAAGTCGAATCATACAGACATGCAAGATGGATAATTTCATATCCATTCTTGTATGTGACTGGTGAATAAGGACCATGTTGAAGTGTATGGCTAAACAAGATGGCCACATTTAGCTATCACAATAATGCTACTATCTTTAGATTTAGGGGTTTTTGGCCCTCTCTATCGGACCTGCATGCTTGGATATCTAAACATTGGGAACCCATTTTTTCTGATGAAGTTCAGATATAGCCTGTGGCAAAGGGATTTTTTATTGCAAAGTTTGGAAATGCTAAAGATAGGAAAACTATTTTGTGTGATAATTGTTTCTCTTGGGAGGAGTGTTTCCCCCTGATGACCAAACCTTGGCATCAGGGGTTTGATCCTCTTACTGAGTCCTTTAAAAAAATACCCTTATGGGTGAGGCTCCCAAATCTTCCCCTTCATGTTTGGCTAGATTCTGTTCTGGAATCTGTGGGGGAGGCTATTGGGGATTTCCAGATGGTTGATCATGGTTCTTCTGATGTTTTTATACAACGTATGCTCACATATATCCTAGTGGAGGTTGATGTTTCTAAGGGTCTTCCTGAGAAGATTACTTTGGCTTCCCCTTTGGGCTCTTGGATCCAGAATCTAGATTATGAGGGAATCCCGTTTAGATGCAAGAAATGCCACAAGACTGACCATATTGCTGCGGGATGCTTATCTGATAAGGTTAAAATGAAGAAAATACCTTCTTGGTGGTTGGGGGCTTCTGACCACCATTATATGGTGCGTAAAGTTTCTAAGGATGGGGGTTTGGCTGCTTGCCCCTCTCATGATGATCACGCTATGGCTGGTGCTACTGATGTTGTTTTGGATGTGGCCTTGGTTCAGACTGTTGATGCTTTCCTTTTAGGTGTTGCTGCTGCTGGTCCTGACCGGATCGTTGATGCTGTCTCTGGATCAGCTATCTTGTATGCATGTGCTGAGGTTCCCACTACCCCTATTTCTCCGAGGGGGGGGGTATTAGGGATTGGTGGTGATGCTGTCCTTGTCCCTGTCCCAACTATGGATGCTGGTGTGGCCAACCTAGTTTATGAGAAGGTGGAGGATGGATAGACAACAGTTAAAGGAAATAAATTAAAGTCTTCCAAGCCTTCTTTCGATATGAATTCACGTTCACATAAGGATGGGCTAAAATGTAAATCTTGACTGCCCTTTGTTTTTTGGTCTCTGTTCCACTTGGTGGGAACTATGGTTAGTTCCCTTTGATTTGTTTGGTGGTGCATCACAATAGCTTTTTGTTCTTTCAATGCCCTATCTTTCGGTGCTTTTGTATAAGGTTTCAAGTCCTTTCAAAACCTATTTTTACTTAAGCAAAACAAATCACTTTCTACTAGGTTAGTCATGTAGGTATAGGTTTAAGTTCATGTGATATTTTAATTGAGGAGGCACAAAGATAAAGTTTGTAGGTTTAAAAACTAGATCAAATTATAGTTATCTTATATATTTTAATTCATCCATTAAGTGATCCCTAAAAATACAATACTATGGTGAACAAGTTCGTTGTATCTTTAGTATCATTTTTTCATCTACAAATCCCAACTATCACATACATATGTATATAATTTCCATATTAATATAACATTGATTTTATTTATTTTAATTCTATAATTCATTATCACAAGTCATTTATTTATCATTACGACATTAATTATATTTCTTAAAGAAGGTGATGTTTCCCCTCTAATTACCATTTAACTTGTTCACAAAATATGTTCTATCTAAGTAGATTTTATCTTTATATTAAATTAGATCTTATCTTAATTATATTTAAAAAAAAATTGTATTTGTGATTCATGTTATTTAAACTTCCTTATGATTAAATACTTTCTTATAAATGACATAAATTTTAATATTTAAAAAAAAATAAAAACATAGAATTTATTTTCAATAATATTTCAGAACAGATTTTGAAATCCATAATCTATAATTTATTATTATGATAATAAATTACACAATTATCCAGGAAATATTGATACAAATACATTATACAGTACTATTACTAAAAATTTATCACAATCTACTTTGCATTTATAAAAATCTTGTCAAACAATATCATCTTAAAAGTGCAAGATTGCAATAGCTGGAAATATTTTTTGAAGAGTACCTATGTAAAATAAAACATAATATCAAAAATTGCAAAGGATTTTATTATTGTAACATGGGATAAACCCATGTTAAGCTTCATATGTCCACATATACAAGGAATGGTTGCAAAGCAATCTGTTCCGGAAACAGCCATTCAGTTATCAGGATGCACCATGATATCTATGGTTAGATGTTACATAATTGAACTTTTGATTTTGCATTGACAAGAATCGTTTGTAGCTTGAAATGAATAACAACAGTATTCATCAATAAGAATTCAAAACTTATATAGCATTCAACCATTGATACCGTGGTGCATCTTAATGGCTGAATAGCCATTTCTATAACCCTTAAACGAAGACTCCAACCCAGTCCTCATAAACATGAGGTTGGAGTCCTCATAAACATGGACTCAATATGAAGGAGATTTGAAGAGTGTGGGGACGAACACCAAATTCTTTTTCTTTCCTCTCAGCCTTTAGATTCTGGATCACCTGCTTCTTCATCATTGGCAAGCCTATGGAAGACATAAAAGCCAAGTGCAGAGCCCAGAAGGACCACAATAAACACTCCCAAGTTATATGACATGACGGCAAGCATTAAGAGGTAGCCAAGTGCCACATGCAGACTATGGCTGAATGCAGCTACCACCCAATTGTAGTTGCTGTTTTTTCCTTCAATGTAATGAGGATGATGCAGTGACATGTACTCCTTCAGAATGCTCATAACAAGCACCACCATCAGACCCAACATGTACATTCCTACATCTTTGCCCGGCCACTTTGGAAACACAAATATGACTTCTTTTCCCCAGTAGAAACTGTTTCTCATCTGCCCATTGCCATTTCCCATATCCATTTCTTCTTTGCTTTTCCCTTGGCTAGGTGGGATGTATATGGAGATTTCTTTAGAATGCAGACAAAGAGTAAGCCTCGATAGAAGCACCAATTAGGCGATGAAAAATCCAGGCACCTGCGTACATTACTAAGTGACGAGAATGCTTATTGTTATTATCATTAGTAAATGATTTAATCGTTTGCATGCAAGGAAATCCACTACAAGTTTTGTTTGACATGAAATGGATTGGTTAGGCATTTGGAATCTTTACATTTGAGGTGTGCTTTCATTTGGTGTAGGAATGGGCTTGGACGAGCATCATGTTGTACATCAATATAAATATATCTACACTTTATATTATTTTGCATTGTTTGGAAAATAGAGGCATTTACATTTGAGGTGTGCTTTCATGATTTGGTGTAGGAATGGGCTTGGACGAGCATCATGTTGTACATCAATATAAATATATCTACACTTTATATTATTTTGCATTGTTTGGAAAATAGAGGTATGCAGCCCCCATAAAGGGTAAATTTGGGCATCCCTGTCTAAGAAAGCCTTCTGGAAAGTTTTACCATCATCAAAATCGAGTGTTTATGTAATGTGGAATGTCCTAGGGAGATTTTGTAGTTCTCTTCTTGGACCATAAGCATCTTGAAAAATGTATCTTCTACAGTTGCAACACCAATTTTCACACTCAGCTCCCTCAACATCAACAATATATGCTTTCAAAATATTTTGGCAATTGTCAATATTATATACTACAAAACTGATACCTGCATTGATAGTGTTATCTTCCTCAATATCAATTGCACAATTGATATTACATGTTTTTATATTTGCAACATTGTCAACAAGAAGTCTCTGATTTTGGCAAATTTCTAGATTAATCAACACATTATTTGATTCCAAATCCTTCCCAGAAGTAGCAACATGCTCTTCTTCAACCTCCACTTTACATGCTGTAAACTAAGAAATGGTGAAACACAAGGCATGTGCCCAGGAAGATGGCTCACCAAATCTAAATGTTAAGGGAGAGGGAATGTATACATATCCTATGCTACATTAGGAATACCTCCAAAGACTTCACCCTCAAACCCAAATCGGATTAGCAAAGCCCAAATAAGATGTAGGGATGCTAATGCTAGATCTAGACTTGAAGATGGAGTATGAAGATGAATTCCTTTATTGTTAAGATGTGTATAATATGTAAATTGATATGCAATATTATGAGAGGAATGTAAACTATGATAAATGAAATGATTAATAACTAAACATGATATCAGATCCAGATCTGATGTTTAAATGGAAATGCAAGATGAAAGGAAGAAGAATGAACTCACCTTGGAAGCTAGGAGAGGAGGAACAAACTTCAAATCTGGAAATGACTGTTGGAAAAATGTCAGAACTGGAAGTTGTTTTGGATTTGGAACTCTAAGACCTGTTTTTCCTAACTGTGAAATTTGCAGATCCTCAAGACAGTGCCGACCCAAGAAATTCGGCCTTATCCTGGAAGCACAAAAGTGGGTGGAATTTGTAGCAGACTTGTCACTAGTTCTGTGTCTCTGAAAATACAGATTCGAAACCTAAAAACTTGTTCCTACACACAAGGAAGTAGGGGAAAAGGTTGATTGAAAGGGGTTTTCCTTGGTCATGCCCCTGTACACGAATTAACCTTGAAATGAAATAAGAAAATTGCATAAACAAGATAAATGCCAGATTTACCTTACATGGAAAACCCTCATGGATGGATGTAGAACTCAGTCAACTCCACAAGGGTTCTTGTATGCTTGAAATATGTTGTAGAATCAAGGATGCATTCACAAATGCAATAGATCTACACTTTCCAATCCTAGATCTTCAATGATTGTATAATTGAAATCATGGATGTAGAAGAGGAATGGATCTTCTTTCTTTATTGAGAATTCCTCCGCTAGGCCACCATGGGAGAGAAATTTACATCAAGGAGAGAATATTTCCTTATTATGAATAGAAGAAGACTTGGAGATTTTCAATGGATGCTTTCTTTCAAATCTTGAATCCACCACCTTAATTACACAATTTGAATGTTGGAATGCTTGATCTTGAAAGATATTTTTGCTCTTGAAATTGAATTTATTGCATAAAGATTATAGATCATAATAGTAGATGTCAAAATGAGAGAAGAGACCCCCTTTATACTCATTTCAGGATTTAAATTTAACAGGTTGACCATACTGAGATTGAGAATAAACACCCCCGCATTAGGCCTGAAGCCCATTTAAAAACCAAACCCCAAGGAAAAGGCCTACTTGGGTTGTCCTTGTTTAGGAAAAGGCCGAATTAAGTCAGCCTAGTCCCAGAGGGTTTAATTTCAAAGTGATTTTGGGACTCAGGTAGTGTGAATAGTCTCGGGGAAAGAACATGAAAAATGCAGGAAATCAAGCATAAAGAACTTCGGATCTAAGAATCACATAAATGAGGTCTAGTATGTCCTAAGAGACATCCAATTATGGTTGATAAATTTTTAGGATGGAGCATTTAGCACCTTGGGAGTATGAGACAAGCTCATGCTCACGGTAAAGAAGATCAAATGCATAAGGCAATCTCATCAAGGTTAAGGAGATGAAGAAACATCAAGCCCCTAAGTGACTTAAGTCCTCATCAAACTGAAAGCAAAATAAGAGAGAGAGAGAGAGAGAGAGAGAGAGAGAGAGAGAGAGAGAGAGAGAGAGTATTATTGTGAACCACAAAAGAAANAAAAAAGAAAGAAAAAAAAGAGAGAGAGAGAGAGAGAGAGAGAGAGAGAGAGAGAGAGAGAGAGAGAGAGTATTATTGTGAACCACAAAAGAAAAGCATTGCAAAAGATGGAATTGAATAGTCTAGCAAGTTGTATTATGCTAGTTTAATGCATCAACAAGGATCAGTCTTGAAAGGAAAGTTCTTCCAATAATGGATCCATCACAATCAGTCCTAAGGAGAGGCATGCTTCCTTAGGGATCAAAGAAAGGTGTTTAGTCAAAGGACCAAACATGTTGGGTCACTCAAGGGACAAAATGTGTGCGGTCACTCAAGGGACCAAATGTGTGTGGCCAGTCTAAGGACCAAGTGTGCGTAGTGGGGATCAGTCTGAGGATCCACTGAAAAATAACATCAAATTAGTGCGTGCACACAAAATGTGAGCGGAGTGTATGCTCCCATGTTAAAGCTATTGCAAACGCCTTAATGGATCAATGAATTTAACGAAGCGTACATGCATCGACAAGAATAATTTCACTGTGAAATGCCCCCAAGAAAGGACAAACCAAGGGAAATGAGCACATGACAAAAGAGAACACAAAAATGGATCTACCAACTCTAGGGTTAGTAGGTCATATGATAAGTCATGTATATCATAATTATGTCAAAATGAACTGTCATCATCCCCCAAAGGAAGTAGAACTATAAGCATAATGAAAGAAAATAACATAAGAGTTATAAAGAAGAGTCTTTTTGGACCGGCATCACAAAGACCAAAAAAGAATAGGTAGCTACCATTTTGCTTGATCCCAAGATGAAAATGCAAAGACACATGTATAAACAATGGAATAGGAAAAACATAACATGTAACAAAATATAGAAGAAGAGAGATACAAATAGAAGAATGTGTGCGTCATTGCGTTTCCTTTATCACCTTGCACCGTACCAATGGAGCAACAAGGGTCATTGAAAGAAATCTAAACAAAATAGATACATCACGGGGAAAGCACATCACGAAAAAAAAGGAAAGAAAAGAAAAGATCCACCGTACAAGAGGAGCTAGTCAAGCGACACATCACGAGGAAAGTACATCATGAAAAAAAAGGAAAGAAAAGAAAAGATCCACCGTACAAGAGGAGCTAGTCAAGCGTATCGCCTGCCCCCATCTCGGTCCATAGTGTTTAGGGAGCGTGGGAAACTTGCAAGAGGAGAAAAATCAAGCACAATAGATGGAACAATAGCCAGTTCCAAACAAGGACCCTGTTGTGGAGAGAGGTCACTGTGTTCGTTACTAGGAGTGATAGATAATTGTTGTGAAAGCATAGCTAGTAAATCAGAGTCAATATCAATATTCTCATACATGTCATCAGAATCACTAGCATGAATTCATTGTTAGCATCAACAACCTCATCATCAAGAGTATCTTCTTCATCTAGATTAATTGTAATAGAATCTAACATACGAATAGCATTGTCATGTTTCTTTTTAACTTTGTTTAAATTCACTTCCTCCATGGGCTCATGCATGGGTGGGTCAAAGGGAAGTGAAATATGAGGAGGTGTATGAGGTGAAGCAATGTTTTGAGAAGCACATTGGCGAGCTCTAGCAATACACTTGCAGTGACGGTCACGAGCATGACAGTTACATTTGGTCTTTTTAGAAATTTAAGGTTGGATAGGATCAACCAACATCAGGTCCTTTTCTTCTTTTCGAGGAAGAACTGAAGGAACTGCAATAAGTTGAGAAGTATGTGTATAAGAAATAGGAAGAGGTGGTATAGGTGGTGTAGGAAGAAGTCCACATCCAGGGAAAAGAGATGGAACATCCTTACGTTTGATAAGTTCACAAATATTTTGAAGCTTGTAGGCTTGATATGATCTAAAGAGATGTTCAGGATGGGTTAGATTTGGTTGAGGTATAGAAGGCCAAAATAATCAAGGTCAACTGAGTCTCGAGGAACATAAGGCTGATAAAGACTATAGTTAAGAGTCATGATTTCTCCATTAAGAGGAAACTTAACACATTTATGAATAGGTGAAACCGTGACATGCATGGAGGTAAGCCAAGGAAGACCAAGTTTGAATTGAAATTGATCAGAAGTTGGAATGAAAGTGAAGGTAACATCTAAGGTTTTACCACCAACTTCAACAAGGAGGGAAATAGAACCATGTGAAGGATAAAGGAAACCATTGCAAGTTTGAATCTTCACATCAGATTTATCATAAGTGTTTTTGTAATTGTTTACTAAAAATATATTCTTTAGTTATCAGATTCACCATGCAAGTGGGATCAACAAAGGCACCATGAGTAGGAATGCCATTAACCTTTGTGAAAATATAGTGGGGACCATCAGGTTCTTTAATTGTCTCACTAGGATCAAAGGTAATGCAAGGCATAAATAGAGGTTTAGGTTTGACTATCTCAACTTGATTAACAATATGATTGGCTTCATTAACTTTGTCATCATAGTCAATGCATTGGGAAGAGGAAGGTTGATCAATGGTATTGGTTGAATGAGATGGCAAAGAATTGGTATAGATTTTCAAGTTTTGGCAAGGATGTGCCACATATTTTTTCCTTGATAATTGTCACTATCAACAGATATAGGCTTAGAATCAATAAGATCTTGGATAATAGTTTCAAGTAGAAACACTTTTCAGTATCATGCCCAGACTGACGATGATATTGGAAAAAGGCTTTGGGATCAAAGTATTTGGATTGAGGCTTGGAGGTGTCAATTAGTTTGATAGGAGGAAGTGTTAACACATGAACATTAATTAAATTCAACATCACATTATGCAAAGATTTAGAAAGTTGATTATAATTACGAGCAGGTTTAAAAATAGACGACAAAAGAGCCACACCTTTGGATGCTGTTGCCACTTGTTCATCAACATTGTTGGATGATTTTTTGATTTTGGTGTAGTTGTTTGATTTCTAATTTTTTTAGAAATCGGATGCGACACCACTCTTATCAATGGGAACATGAGCCATTGGAGTGGTTCTTTCAAACTGACTCACTTGTAGTTGATAATGATGAAGCACTGCACACAATTGTGGAAATGAAAAGAATTCAGACAAAAGTATCTTATCTCTAATGCTACTTTGCAAATTAGTAATAAAAATGTGTTGCATATCAATATCAAGCACATGATAAGAAATATGAGCATGCAAATGCTTAAATCTACCAATGAAATCACTACACAAGCTTTAAATTTTTTAAAAATGAGTCATGGGATCACCCTTATCATTATAAGTCTCAAGATGAGGAATCTCCATATATTGTGGGATAACAGTAAGGATAATATCCATACACAAGGGACTAGAAATGTCACAAGTAGGAATATTGAACTTGGATTGAGTCATGGAAGAAATTTGTTGTTGCAAAGAAGAAAATGTTTGAGCTAAGCTATTAATGGTAGAATCGGTAGAAAGAATGGTAGGAGGAGAAACATGAGAAATGTTTAGAACATTATTTGAAATTGAAGGAATGATTGAATGTGAAAAAGGAACACTATGGTAAGTGGGCATGGATGATGGTAACGAAAAACATGGCACACTTGAAGGTATAGAAGGAGTAATAGGATTAGGAAGACTCACATATATATGATTAGAAGTTTGAAATGAAGTTGTCATGATAGGTGGAGCATAAGTGGACACACTAGGAATGGAAGTACAGATAGGCAAAGAAGTCTCAACACTTGTAGTAGGTGAAGTGTAGCCTAAATCTTGAGCACAATCCTTAGCAAGTTTGATATTGTTATCAATGAGATGTGAAATTCTATGCAAGAGGTCAACACCATGGTCATTGTTATGAATAAGTTTCCTTAAGCCTTCTACAATGATAAGAGCCTCAAGATTAGAGTTGTCTTGACTCAACCATTGTTCAAACTTTTCAAAGTCTTTAGAAAATTTTTGGACTTGGATAGGAGGAAATCTTAAGGCTTCGTATTCATCATGAGAAGAATGAGAAGAATTATTCTCCATGATAGGATTGATTTCATTAAGATGCATGTTGGTCTCATCAAGATTCCTAGGAAAGAAGGAGGTGTCGGGATCAAAGGAACCCATAATTCTACAAATTCTTCTAACCGGAATGCTATAGGTTGGAAGTAAAGTGATGAAGCTCATGCACAAGAGAATGAAAGGAAAGAGGAATGTAATCCAATTTGAAAGAAATATGCAAAAGGAACAAGCACATTAACTATCAAATTTAAACTAGATATGAGTGCATAAATATGTAATGCATACAAAGTAGATCTAAATGCAATATGATGTAAATGCATACAAAGTATATCTAAATGTAAAGAAGGAGAATATAAAATCAAAATTAGAATGGAAATGCACTAAGTCGGGTTCACCAAAATGCAACATAAGAAATGGTGAACCACAAGGCAT
The DNA here is from genome assembly GCA_018584345.1 of Thuja plicata. Classification (NCBI taxonomy): domain Eukaryota; kingdom Viridiplantae; phylum Streptophyta; class Pinopsida; order Cupressales; family Cupressaceae; genus Thuja; species Thuja plicata. Next base: position 33,154 of record MU221093.1, read on the forward strand.
GGGCCTAGGAAGATGGCTCACCAAATCTAAATTTTAAGGGACAGGGAATGTATAGATATCCTATGTCACATTAGGAATACCTCCAAAGACTTCACCCTCAAACCCAAATCAGATTAGCAAAGCCCAAATAAGATGTAGGGATGCTAATGATAGATATAGACTTGAAGGTGTAGTATGAAAATGAATTCCTTTATTGTTAAGATGTGTATGATATGTAAATTGATATGCGAGATTATGAGAGGAATGTAAACTATGATAAATGAAATGATTACTAACTGAATATGATATCAGATCTGATGTATAAAATGAAATTCAAGATGAAAGGAAGAAGAATGAACTCACCTTGGAAGATAGGAGCGGATGTAATGTCCCTATTTTTAGGCGCATTGGATTTTGAGGGATTTGCCTTAATTTGGACCCTCGTAGGCTAATCAGGATGATAGAGGGGGTCGTGTGGTAGGGTAAGTTTCCACTCTAGAGGTTTTTGATGCTAGGTTTTCTCTTGTTTGAGTCAGATTGTCAGACTTACTATTTATAGTAAGTGTTTATTTTTGGATCACCATGGTTTCTATTTGTAGCAGGGCTCTGTTAGCACTGTCAATTTTTTTTTCATGGTTCTAAGGTTTTTCAAAGTGTTTGAGTCTGGTTTTAAGTCCTTTGTGTCTCTGGATCTTAAACCCTTGGTCTGTCTTGGCAAAAAGGCTATTAAACCAGGTAAACCCATGAGTATGTTGTAAAACGATGTTACCTTTTTTCAAGTAACTTAAGAGACTTTACCCATGTGCTTTACGTCATCATCAGTGGGGACATCTAATGTTATTTAAGTCCTAGCGGTGTCTACATTAATATTTCCTAAGTCCTAAAGTCCTCGCGACCTTTTATTTTAACCTAGCTGTCGAGCAAGTTCTTTTTGATCTAACGACGAGTGTGATCCCGCAATCAAAAGATGCATCCACTTTATCCTTCAAGGCATCACGCCTTTGTGACATGTGGAAAGTGCCCAGGGTTAATGAAAGGTTAATGCGAGTTCATATCTGTTCCATCCGATGGTCAACGCTTTTCCTTAATCCAAAATACAAGGGTATTTTATCAATTGCAGAATCGCGACCGTCTACCACATGTCCTGCTCCGATTGTGGGACTAGTTTCTTCAAGAAGGTAAAGTTAATGCATGTTTGATCTAATCTGACGGTCGTCGCATTTGAACTAGATGAGCACAAAAGATATCCATAGTGGAAATGAGATTGTTTGACACGTGGCATTTCCTGATCATGGGTCTGACATCTGTTGAGTAAAGTTAAAGGTTGATTTGATCAAGAAGGATCTGACGGTATGCGTGATCCCGCCATGTGAAGTTGAAGCCTGATCACGCCTGAATGACGCGTGTCTAGATCAGATTGTGGGTTCAGAGCTTTGGAAAGGTAAAGCGTTAGGCAAGTTTGTTTTGATTGGATGACAGGTGCTTTTCCTTGATCAGGAGATGTGTGAAATATATTCTTTAAGACATCGCACCTGGTGGACACGTAGAAGATTTGATCTCAATGCTTGCGGGTGTTTTAAATCGATCGATGAATGTATTTTAAAGTTGAAATAAAGTTCAAATCTGGGTCGACGATAGGGTTTTCCATGCTAGGTGTAGCCGTTGCAACCGACATTTGAATTTTTAAATGTTTTCCTTAGGGTTTTTGAAGCGGTGGCTCTGCGATTCATGCTGTTGGATAATAAATTGATGAATATGATCTTTTGGGTCATATTTATGCGGTCAAAAGGTGCTAAAGGGTGGAATTTTAATGACTCAGAGTGCATTTAAATACAAATAATATTTCCTTAGGGTTTCTGAACGGTTAATTAATCCTTTTTTAAACCCTATTTATGTTCTTTTGTTTCTTCTACCATTAATGTAAGGTTGTTCTAGAGTTTTAAATGGTTAAAGATCAGATTGTATTCTTTTAGAGTTGAGCTATTAAAGAAGAGCAATTTGGTGTTTTGCAGTTCAGAAGGGCCAAGTCTTTTTGGAGTAATTAATGAAAACAAGACATTCCATCCATTATTTCTTCTGCAGGGTAATGTTCTTCACACTTCCTAAGGATGAATGGTGACTACAGATCAGATTTTGTGTAAAAAGTAATAAAGACAAAGGTTACTTGGAGAATTAGAACAATTTTGTAGTTATTACTAAGGCTCTGTGATCCAATAGGAATCAACTTGTAATAACTCAGTTGTTGGATTTGATACATATTTTGTCTTTCATATGAATTGTTAGGGTTTCATCATTAGTTTTTTGCCCTAAACGATCCGAGGCTTGTTGAAACCCTTGTTCTATAAAAGAATTTCCAAGATCATTTAGTAGAGGCTGGAAACTTGGGGAAATACAAAAAGCATTTAGTTGCATACTTATTCCAGTGAGAGTATAGCAGATTTGTATCTAAATTGTATCAGGATAGAATAGAAAGTTCAAGTCTTTTTCATTTATTGAACAAGTGTATGTTTTGAAACAAGTTGAAACAAGAACATGATTCCTCATACTTAATACAATTTTATAGATTCAAGTCTCTCCTTTGTGCCTATTTCTTGAGTTGTGGATTTTCTGATTCATTGCATAGAGTTTATTTATGTGTATGTTGTTATTCCTCAGTTTTGGTCAAGGATCAAATTAAATACTGCTTTGGATAAGAGATAGGTTCATTTGGTTTGCACACGGATCTTATAAGAAGTGTTTGGTCTGGGATACTTGTATTTGTGGTTTTGAATCTTTGACAATAGTTAGTTCCTTGTGTTATGTATCTATAGTAGAGATATTGCCCAATGGATAAAGTATTGATCATGAATTAGTATTTCTATACTGATATATGTCTAGTGGGATTTGGTTATATTTTCCCCTTTTAAAAAAATCAAAACCATCTCTAAACCTTTTCCTTTGAGTGGTGTGGTTGTTAGTTGTATGTCCTGCATGGTAATGGAGATTCAATGAATGAGTGGTTAACATTTAGTACTTTCTTACCATTATCTGTTATTTAAAATCTAGAGTTGTAAAGAGTTGTATGTTGAGATGGATTAGGTGTACCCACCTTGGTTTTGCAGAGCCAGAAGTGCATAGAGAATTCTTGTCCCTATAGTTGGTCCAGTTACCTTCAAATTTTCCCATATTTGGAATTAACCATTCTTCAAAATCCATCTAAGGTATATTGGTAGCTTGTAAAGCATAAAGATTTTAAAACACCAACAAAATGGTGACTCTACTAGGGAGTTGACCTTTGAAAGAACAGAGTTTCTCTTGCTTAGCCCCTGATCGTAATAATTTGTCTTGTGAATTTTCTCATTGTAGTATTCATATAAGCTAGTGTTGTATTTTCCCAACTTGTTTTGGGTGGCGACTTGAATAAATCTCTGCAAAAGTGCTGAGTGATATTTTTTATTTTATACACACTTCCTCAATATGAGTAATAGAAGTACCAAATCTTGGGTGAAAGAACATCCTGAAGATTAATTGGAAGGTGGACTTCCAACTACTTCTAGGGTTGGTCAGCCTAGGAAAGAAAAGAAAAGAAAAAGATAATCTATCTCAAAGGAGACAAGAGGAGAGCACTAGGATGGAAGATCCAATCCAACACAATCATGAAGGGAATACATTAGATTATGAAGAGGTTACAGATTCAGGATTGGGTGCATATGGAGATTATAGTTCTCTTGATAAGAGAGGAGAAGAGGAATCTGACACCACTCCCTTAGATTATGAAGATTCCTCTGATGAAGCTACTGAATTAGAAAAATGGTTGGCCTTTATAAAACAGAGAAACAAAGAGAAGAAAAATTAAAAAAGACAAGAGCAACTTAGAAATGATGAATTGAGAAGGCAATTGTTGAACCATCAAGCAAAAAATTATGTTGAAAAACCTAAGAGGGTTGAAGAGAAACCTGTCATTCAAAATTTTTTTGATACTGAAATCCCTAAGGATAAGGGAAAGTAGAAGATCACAGTAGTTGAAATAAATGAACCTAAGAGTCACAAGGTTCCAGTGGATCCAATTTCTAAATTGGACATTGGACTAGAGAGGGCTGAAAGGGAGGAGGAGATCTTGGCCAAAGAACTTGAATTAGAAAGATTGGAGGCTGATAATTTAGATATAAAGAAAATGATTGATTTTATCAGGCAGTCTTCTGTACCTTATCGTGTTGATGCTAAGATTGCTGAAACATCAAATACCAAAGCATCTACCTCCCAGATTGATGATACATTTCAAATGAGACCAATTCATGCAAAAAGGTACAAACAATTTTCTTTTATTGGTATCCCTGGTTATCTTAATGATTTTCCAAATGAGATTAGAGATAAACTTCCTAAATTTGCTGGAAATAATGTCATCACCTGTGAAGAGCATTGAAAGAAGTTTACAAATACAATGGATGATTATGACATTGTACACGAGGATGTAATTATGAAGCTTTTTGTTCTGTCTCTAGTTGAGGATGCTAGGGATTGGTTTAAGACATTACCTCATGATTCTGTAGGATCTATGGATGAACTAAAGGATTGTTTTAAGGAGCAATATGGTGAAAAGACTAATAAAGGATTCTTGTTGAATGAATTTAACAATATCAATAAAAATCCAAATGAAGGGGTTGTTGATTTCAATACAAGATTCCAAAAGGCTATGCATAAGCTTTTCCAAAAATTGAGGCTCGATGATGATTCATGGCTTGCTACCTATTTAAATGCTTTTGATTCTAAGATGGGATATCTTGTTAGAGACAAGCATCCTAGAAAGATTAAAGAATCTTATAAGAGAATTGTTAACATAGAAATAAATAGAAGAGTATCAGGAAAAATGGGTAGAAGGGAAGATGGGAAGCTTACTAGGATAAATCAAAAGGAATTAGAAAATTAGAATAATAGGGCTCCTAATAATGATAGGCCATCTTTTAACAATTTTGATCGGCAATCAAGGATGCAAAATTTCCCCTATAATACCCAATGGAAGGATGCGAAGCCCATCCTCCAACCAAAGAGAGATAAAACACATAATAAGACCCCTGATCCTTTGCAAAGAAACTCTGTTAACATGTGTGATAATGGTTATTGGTGTGAAGCTTGTCAATCCCCACACAATCCTAATTATTGTGTTGTTTCCTCGAATGTATATGAAAATGAGGAACAAGGAGAGTATGATGACAATGGTTGTGCTATGACCTATTCATATCCATGTCCCGAAGTAGATTCTGATGATGAAATTGAGAATCATGATGTCTCTAGCTCACGAAGCATAGTAGAAGCATATCATCAACACGTTTTTCCTGACAATGAAGAAGAAGTTGATAACATAAGATGTAATTCTCAGAATGGTAAGGAATCTACAGTGTTGAGAAGACCTTCTGATGAGGAAATAATGCAGATTACAACTGATATCATGGATACTCAAGCAAGAAGTAATTATTCTTTGAGAAATAAAATAGTTGGTAGTGCGGAAAGAAAACCAGTTACTTTTATCTTCAAGGAGACCAAAGAAGATACTAAACATCTACAAGAAAAGAGAAAATCTGTTGAGGGTGTAAGTAAGTTAAAAGTTAACAATGTAAACAAATCAAATGGTTCAAACATTGTATATAAGGTAAAAGAAAAACCACCAGAAACAAGTTGTCCCCCTCCTCAAATGGACAATAAGAAATAAAAGAAGGATGAGCCAACTCTGGCCATTCAAGTTGAGGATGGTAGTCTTGGTATTGAGAAACAAGAGCTCTCTGATGTAAAATACACCCGTGTTGATATAAGGTAGCTATTGTCACAAATTACTATCAAGGTCCCACTAGGTGTCTAAAAGGTGAAAAATGTACAAGATAAATTAGAAAGCAAGGGAAAAGAGTAAGAAGAATTTGTTTAAAAAATCCCTCATATTTATCTAGACACTAATGTTGTGAATACTTCCTTAGGAGCTGTAGATCCTTTTTTCTTGACTTTGGTTATATATGGAAAAATATTAAAGAATTGTATGATAGATTATGGAGCATCTAACACTATTATGCCTGCAAAGGTCATGAAGTCTATAGGATTACAAGTTGATACTCCTCATGGAAGGTGTCAAGAAATGGATTCAAGAAAAGTACCTGTTATTGGTACTATTAAAGCTCTACCTTATAGGTTGGATGCATATCTTGACAAAGTGCTAATAATGAGTGTCTTAGTTGTTGATATTCCTCCCTACTATGGAATGTTGTTGTCAAGAAAATGGAGTGCTTAAATGGGAGGAAGTATTCAATTTGATCTATCTTTTTCCACTTTCAATATTACTGGTAACAATGTCAAGGTGTCCTGGGAAAATATGACTCCTCACATGATTGAAGTAAATGAAGATACTGATATGAATTGTTTTGTGGATACTGATATTGGGTCTTTTCAAGTACAAGATATAGGGGTTGAAGGAAGAGTTCAACCTATGATTTTATTTGATGACAAAGACAATTTAATGGACCAAAATAATTTGTGGACTATGTACTTTGATGGAGCAAGTTCTAAGGAAGGAGCTAGTGTAGGAATCTTATTGGTAGCTTCTAGTGGTAAGACCTTCAAGTTTTCTTTTACATTGTTGTTTACATGCACAAATAATGTTGCAGAATATGAGGCTTTTTTTATAGGATTGAGATTAGCCTCAAAACATGGAATAAGAAATATCAGAGTGATTGGAGACTCTGAATTGATAATATCTCAGATTAAGTCCAAATATGTCTCAAAAAATCAGAGACTCAAGTAATATAGAAATGTTGTTTGGGATGAATTGGAAAACTTTGATGCATTTGGTATTGATTGGATAGATAGAGGCCAGAACAAAATGGCAGATTTACTAGCTAACATTTATTTGAGACCCGAGGATATCACATTTGCAGGAATTTCTAAAATAGAGTTTCAATCTAGGCCTTCAATACTAGATAATGTTGAAAACTGGCAATTTTTTGAAGCTGAATTAGATATTCTGAGATTTTTAAATTGTGAAGTAGACCATTTAAACAAGGAAATGAATTTCAGTGGATGTATGGAAATCTTGGACAATAAAGATACCATTTTTGGTAAAGAGGTTCTCCAACTAAAATCAAATAGAGTTCCAAAAGGGCTAGTTATTATTGAGAAAACTTTTGATCATAAAGAAAAGTCTTTTTCTGCAAATATTGTAAAAAAAATTGAAGATTTGGAAGAATTAAACATAGGAGCAGCTGAGGATCCTAAGAATGTATATATTGGTAAAAAGTTGTCTCCTAAAATCAGTAAGTTATTGGTTGATCTTCTCAAAAAATATAGGCATGTTTTTGCATGGTCTTATGATGATTTGAAGGCCTATAGAGAAGATCTATTTCAACATGAGATTCCTTTAAATGAAGGCACTAAGCTTCTTAGAAAAAAATTGAGACCTATCAATTCCACTCTTGCCCCAAAAATGAAGGAAGAATTAAAAAGGATGAGAGATGCTAGGATTATAAAAACCATCAGACATTCCACATTGGTATCAAATTTGGTACTAGTGAGAAAGAAAAATGGAGACATCAGACTTTGTGTGGATTTTAGAAATGTGAACATCAATTCATTAAAGGACAACTATGGTTTGCCCAATATGGAAGCCATGCTACAAAGAGTTACTGGGTTTGAATTAATGTCTTTGGTGAATGGGTTCTCAGTATATAACCAGGTCATGGTTAAGGAATCTGAACAATTTAAGATTGCATTCGCCACATCATAGGGTACTTATGTTTATGTGAGAATGCCTTTTGGCTTGAAAAATGCTGGGGCAACTTTTTAGAGAGCCATGGATGTGGAATTTGTAGATTTTATAAATAAGTTCTTAATAGTCTATCAAGATGATCTTACAACTTATTCTACAAAGGAAGATCAACATTGTGGTCATCTTGAGAAATTTTTTGTGAAAGCTTTGGAATATGGGGTTTCATTTAATCCAAAGAAGTGTGTTTTTGGGGTCACAAAAGGCAAGCTCCTAGGACATATTGTGTCTAAAGATGGAGTAAGGATTGACCTTGAAAGGGTTGTTGCTATTGATAAAGTCCCTCAGCTCAAGAATGTCAAGGGGCATTCAGTCTTTCTTTGGACAAGTAAATTTCTTGAGGAGATTTGTTACAAATTTTGCAGAGATTAGTATCCCTATTTCAAAGATGATGAAGAAAGGAGCTAAGGTGGAATGGAATGAAGAAGAATCTAAGGCTTTCTCAGATATTAAGAAGGCTATCAAAGATGCCCCTATTTTAAGGACACCTAATTATAGCAAGCCTTGAAGATTTTCTCCTTTGCTTCATACAATACTGTTGCTGCAGTATTGTTACAAAAGAATTTAGAGGGTTTTGAACAACCGATTTCCTTTTTTCAGCAAATCATTGCAAGAAGAATAGTTGAAGTATGACATCATGGAGAAACAAGCACATGCTTTGGTCAGGCTATCAATGCTTTTAGATGTTATTTGGTAGGAGCAACTATAATTGCTTATGTGCCTAATACTGCTGTGAAGGACATTCTGGTCCAATAGGAAGTTTCAGGAAGGAGGTGTAGATGGATAAATAAAATTCAAGAGTTTAATACTGATATTCAGATCACAAAGTTGGTCAAAGGCCCATGTCTTGAAAATCTTATGGCTCAGAGTAATTTGGATGCTAATCTTGTAAACATGTTAGAAGAAGAGCAAAGGCATTATATATGTGATATGGATTGCTGTGATTGGTATAATGACATCATTGGATATCTACAAAAAATGCTATTACCTCCTAAAATGGATGAAACTAGGAAGAGAATAGTCAAATTGCATGATATTAAGTATGCAATAATACAAGGTCAATTGTGGTGGAGCAATGAAGGAGTATTTCGCAAATGTGTAGACTATGACAGATCCAAGAACTTGTTGGAACAAATGCATAATGGTGCATGTGGGGGCCATTACATGGATAAGACTACTGTACATAAAATTATGAGGTTTGGTTTTTGGTGGCCTACCATTTTCAAAGATGCCCACAATTATGTCAAAAAATGTGATGCTTGCCAGAGATTTATAGGTAAGCTTAAGTTTGGTGAGAATTCACCTTTGAAGCCTATCACAGTTGAGGCACCTTTTCAAAAGTGGGGAATGGATTTCATTAGTGAGATCCCTAATAAATCTAGTGGAGTTCATTCTTGGATTCTGGTGGCAACTAACTATTTTACTAAGTGGGTTAAAGCAATTCCTACTAAAAGAGCCACCAACAAGGTTGTAACTGACTTTGTGTTACAAAACATCCTCACTAGGTTTGGTTGCCCGGAGACAATAGTGATAGATAATGTAATGTGTTTTAGATCTAAAGAATTTGATGATTTTTGCCAACTATATGGGATCCAAATTTCTTACTCTTCCCCATATCACCCACAAGGAAATGACCAAGCTGAATCTAGTAACAAAAGCATGATTAAAATTCTGAAGAGAATATTGGATAAGAATAAAAGAGCTTGGGATTCAAAGTTGCAACCGACACTGTGGGTTGATAGAGTGACAGTGAAAAAGGCCATTGGTTGTACACCCTTTGATTTAGTATATGGTATACATGCTAGGTTGCCACAAAATAACCTATTGCAAATGTACAAGTTTATCCAAAAATATGATGAGGAACTGGATGATGAGATGAAGATCAGAATTGATGATTTGATACAATCAGTTGAATCAAGAAGGGAAGCACATGACAGGAATGTCAGGTTGCAGCTTCAATGTAAGGATATGTATGACAAAAGAACCACTGTAAGAATTTTTAAAACTGATGATTCGGTCTTGATGTGGAATGTCAGATTGGAAGATAAAGGAAAACATAGAAAATTTGATCCTATTTTGTTAGGACCATATATCATTGACAGTAAGTGGGGTTCTGATTCTTACATTTTAAAAGATTTAAATGGAAATATTCTAGAATTGCCAATTCATGGACAGTTCCTGAAGTTCTAATTCTCTTGAAGTTCTCTGAATCCATGAACATTCCATTGTAAATAAGTTTTGGTTTGTACATATTCCTGTTGTTTTTGTCTGCTATAGGGTAGTTTCCTTTTCATAGGTGGTTTGCTTAATCCCAAGATTCTGGAATCTTGTCATGCCTGCAAGAGACATACATCCCCAATCAAAGCCACTATTAGCACTGTCAAAATGTTTCCATGGTTCCAAGGTTTTTCAAAGTGTCTGAGTCTGGTTTTAAGTCCTTTGTGTCTCTGGTTCTTAAACCCTTGGGCTGTCTTGGGAAAAAGGCTCTTAAACACTAAACCCATGAGTATGTTATAAAACAATGTTACCTTTTGTCAAGTCACTTAAGTGACTTTAACCATGTGCTTTAAGTCATCATCGGCGAGGCCATCTAATGTTCTTTAAGTCCTAGCGGGGTCTACATTAATATTTCCTAAGTCCTAAAGTCCCCGCAACCTTTTATTTTAAGATAGCTATTGAGCAAGTTCTTTTTGATCTAAAAATGGGCGTGATCCCGCGATCAAAAGATGCAGCCACTTTATCCTTCAAGGCATCGCGCCTTTTTGACACATGGAAAGTGCCCAAGTTTAATGAAAGGTTAATGCGCAGACAGATCAGTTCCATCCGATGATCGATGCTATTCCTAAATCCAAAACATGAGGGTATTTTATCTATTGTGGAATCGCAATCATCTGCCGCGTGTCCTGCTCGGATCGTGGGACCAGTTTCTTAAAGAAGGTAACGTTAATGCATGTTTGATCTAATCTGACGGTCGTCGCTTTTCCTTGAACCAGATGAGCACGAAAGATACCCATAGCGAAATTGTGACCGTTTGACACATGGAATTTCCTGTTCGGGGTTTGACATATGTTGAGTAAAGTTAAAGGTTGATTTGATCAAGAAGGATCTAATGGTATGCATGGTCTCACCATGAGAAGTTGAAGCATGTTTAATCCTTCGTGGGATTACGCCTGAAGGATGCATGTCAAGATCAGATCATGGGTCTGTAGCTTTGGAAAGGTAAAGCATGGGGCATTTTTGTTTTGATCAGACGACAAGCGCTTTGCCTTGATCAGGAGATGTGTGAAAGATATTCTTTGACGCATCACGCCTGGTGGACACGTAGTAGATTTGATCTCAATGCTCGCGGGTGTTTTAAATCGATCGACAACTGTGTTTTAAAGTTGAAATAAAGTTCAAATCTGGGTCATTGATAGGGTTTTCTGTGCTAGGTATAGCTATTGCAATTTTCATTTGAATTTTTAAATGTTTTCCTCAGGACTTTTGAAGTTGTGGCTCTATGATTCATGCTGCTGGATAATAAATTAATGAATATGATCTTCTGGGTCATATTTATGTGGTTGAAAGGTGCTGAAGAGTGGAATTTTAATGACTTAGAGTGCATTTATGTAGAGAATACTTTCTTAGGGTTTCTGAACAATTAATTGATCCTTTTTAAAACCCTATTTCTATTCTTTTGTTTCTTCTTCCATTAATGTAAGGTTTGTTCCAGAGTTTTAAATGGTTGAAAATCATATTGTATTCTTTTAGAGTTGAAATATTAAAGAAGGGTCAATTAGTGTTTTGCAATTCAGAAGGGCCAAGTCTTCCTAGAGTAATTAATGCAAACACGAAATTCCATCCATTCTTTCTTCTACAGGGTAATGTTCTTCACACTTCTTGAGGATGACTGACACTACAGATCAGATTTTGTGCAGAAACGAATAAAGAAAAAGTTTGCTTGGTGAATCAGAATAATTGTGTAGTTATTGCTAAGGTTATATGATCCAATAGGAATCAACTTGTAATAACTCATTTGTTGGATCTGATACATATTTTTTCTTCCATATGAATTGTTAGGTTTTGATTGTTATTTTTTTTACCTAAATGATCCGAGGTTTGTTGTAATCCTTGTTCTATAAAATGATTTCCAAGATCATTTAGTAGAGGCTGGAAACTTGGGGAAATACCTAAATCATTTAGTTGCATACTTATTCGAGTGAGAGTACAGAAGATTTGTATCTAGATTATATTAGGATAGAATAGAAAGTTCAAGTATTATGCATTTATTGAACAAGTGTATTTTTTGAAACAGATTGGAACAGGAACATGATTCCTCATACTTAATACAGTTTTCCAGATTCAAATCTCTCCTTTGTGCCTATTTCTTGAGTTGTGGATTTTATGATTCATTGCATAGAGTTTATCTATGTGTATGTTGTTATTCCTAAATTTTGGTCAAGGATCAAATTAAATACTGCTTTGGATAAGACATAGGTTCATTTGGTTTGCACAAGGATCTTATAAGAAGTGTTTGGTCTGGGATACTTGTATTTATGATTTTGAATCTTTGACAATGGTTAGTTCCTTGTGTTCTGTATCTGTAGTAGAGATTTTGCCCAATGGATAAAGCACTGATTAGGAATTAGTATTTCTATACTGATATATGTATGGTGGGATTTGGTTATATTATCCCCTTTTCAAAAATCAAAACCACCTCTAAACCTTTTCCTTTGAGTGTTGTGGTTGTTGGTTGTATGTCCTGCATGGTAATGAAGAGTCAATGAATGAGTGGTTAACATTTAGTACTTTCTTACCATTATTTGTTATTTAAAATCCAGAGTTGTAAAGAGTTGTATGTTGAGCTAGATTAGGTGTACCCGCCTTGGTTTTGCAGAGCCAGAAGTGCAGAGGGTAGTCTTCTCCCTATAGTTGGTCCAGTTACCTTCAGATTTTCCCATATTTGGAACTAATTCTTCAAAATCCATCTAAGGTATATTGGTAGCTTGTAAAGCGTAAACATTTTAAAACACCAACAGGCTCGAGAGCACTGGTAACACTGAAGAATGGAAACATTTGCAAAGCTTCTAGTTTGAGGGACTTACTATTTATAGTAAGTCTATTTTTGACAGTGTTTATTTGTGCAAAGGCAGTATGGTGTCTGGCTCAGGCAGTGAACATTGGCATTTACGAGTCATTCTTCCAGAGGATTTAATAAGCTATTTGTTCATCGATGATTATTAATTAAGTGTTACTTAATTAATAATTAAATAAGCTTATTATAAGTTTTTCACCTTATTAAATGATTATTTAATAAAGTTCTTTGGGCACCAATGCAAAGAGGGATAATAATTAAATATTATTATTCAAAGTTTACACTTTACATTTTTAAAATTAATTGGTTAAGTTATGCAAAGTGTGTTTGTGAAGCTGGAAGTTTGATTTGTTATGGAGAAATTATAAATGCCTTGGGAGGAGAAAATCAAACCATTATTGATTCATTATTTTTTATGACATTATGGGTTATTAGGAGTTCTTGGAGATAAGGGTTTGAAGAAAATTAAATTGCAAGAATGTGAAATTCTTTCATGTTTATGGCACTTTGAATCAACAACAAATGTTGGTGAATTGTGTGGGTGATGATCTTATTCAGAGATCATAGTATGCTTATCATGTATTAAAATGGTGAGAGGAGAATCAGAGTTTGATGCTGATGAATTGTGAAGCTCGTGGCTAGTAGTTAGAAGCTGGAGATTTAGTAACAATCTGAAAGTAAGCTGCAATCCATGAGAATTGGCATCAGGTATATGTCCAACTGCCATTATTACATAGCTGTGACCCCATGCATAACGTCACTTTGGCTTCTATAGTGTTATAGTGGAGTGCATCAACAATGTGAAAGGGGTTGTCACGGTTCATTGTTAGACATTGGGAATTCATTACAAGCAACCGTCCTTTCCTATATCAGCCACAACCAGTGTTAAAGGGCATGATACTTAAACAAGTTATCTACGTATTTGTTTGCTTTGGTTACATGTTATCTTTGAATAATCACAATTTTGTTTTCAATCAGAATGTTCAGAGGTGTGGTGTTGATATTTTGTAATTGGGGTTTTAAATTTAAATCGAATAGACTGCATTGTTATTTGATCCTTGCATGGTTATTTGTATTTGTATTTGAATATTGAATGTTAAAAGTCATGAATTTTAAAAAAATCAACATTAAATTGCAAAAGGACAGAAAATTTCTTGTGACCAATCAGAACTCAGTGCTAGTTAAGGGTAAGAGACAGACATGCTCATTACAGAGGAGGAAAAAACTTCAAATATGGAAATGACTTTCGGAAAATGGTTAGAACTAGAAGCTATTTTGGATTTGGAACTCTGAAACCTGTGATTTCTGACTGTGAAATTTGGCCTTGTCCTAGAAGCACAAAAGTGGGTGGAATCTGTAGCAGATCTGTCACTAATTCTGTGTCTCTGAAAATATGGATCTGAAACCTGAAAAATTGTTCTTGCACACAAGGAAGAAGGGGAAAAGGTTGATGGAAAGTGACTTGCCTTGGTCAAGCCCCACTATAGGAATTAACCTTGAAATGGAATAAGGAAATTACATAAACAAGATAAATGTCAGATTAACCTTGCATAGAAAACTGTCATGGATGGATGTAGAAATTAGTCAATTCCACAAGGGTGCTTGTATGCTTGGAATATGTTGTAGAATCAAGGATGCCTTCAAAAATGAAATAGATCTACACTTTCCAATCCTATATCTTCAATGAATGTATGCTTGAAATCATGGATGTAGAAGATGAATGGATCTTCTTGCTTTCTTGAGAATTCCTCCACTAGGCCACCATGGGAGAGAAACTTGCATCAAGGAGAGAATATTTCCTTTTTATGAATATAAGAAGACTTGGATATCTTCAATGGATGCTTTCCTTCAAATCTTGAATACACCACCTTAATTGCACAATTTGAATGCTGGAATGCTTGATCTTAAAAGATATTTTTTCTCTTAAAATTGAATTTCTTGCATAAATATTGTAGATCATAATAGTGGATGTAAAAATGATAGGAGAGACCCCCTTTTATACTCATTTCAAGATTCAAATTTAATAGGATGACCATACTAAGATCAGGGATAAAATACCCCTGCATTGGGCTCAGAGCTCACTTAAAAACCAAACCCCAAGGACAAGGACAACTTGGGTCAGTCTTGTCCAAGAAAAGCTGACTTGGGTGGGCCTTGTCCAAGACAAGGCTGACTTAGGTCAACCTAGTCTCGAAGGGGTTAATTTCAAAGTGATTCTGGGACTCAGGCAGTGTGAAAAGTCTCAGGGAAAGAACATGAAAGATGCGGAAAATCAAGCATAAAGACCTTTAGATCTAGGAATCACCAAAATGGGGTCTAGTAGGTCCTAAAAGACATCCAATTATGGGTGCTAAATTTTTAGGATGGTACACATGCAATATCCACACAATCTATTTTTGACACTCTAACACTTGTGTCCACCATATCAACACTCTCTCCTTTTAGTGTGAGTCCACAGTCTATATCCAATTCTTCTTATTCACACATTGATCAATGCCAAAACTAATAATATCTAGAGATTTTTTTTTCATTAAACAAACTCTCTACTTTTTGTGTATATATTGGGTCAACATCCAAGCCCTCTAATTTGGGTGTATTTGTAGGGTCACCATCAAATTCCTCTTTGTGTAGGACTTTGGTATAGACATCCATATTATTTAGCTCTCCTTGTTCGGTACGTTTGGAGATAGACATAAAAGAAGAATCAATTTTCACAAGAAAAGAATATGTTGACTTGGCATGAAGTTAGTATCCATGCTATCTGCATTTAGTACATTGGTTGTTCCCATGTTTATAATAACTATTTGTGAGGTGTTTCCATGATATTTTTTACATCATGTATAAAATCCATATCTAAATATTTTGTTTGTGGTTCATGCATGTATTAACCAATAACATTATTGGCATGTAAAAAATTTATTTCATCAATGTAAATGTCTAATGCTTTTGAGAAATTCGTATAATAAGAAACCAAACTCTCTCTCTCCTTTCAACCCATTTTCATGACTGACATCCAACCTTCCTAATTTTGGTGCATCAGTGGGTCCAAAATCAACTCCCCATTCTCGCACTGAATTGGAATGTGCATATCCACCATTAACAGTGTCACTCAGATGGTGTGAATTGTTATTCAACTTCAACATAAAGTAAGGAACATTGATAGTGTGCATAGGCTCTACTTTCAAGCAGTCAACATCAATCACTACTATTTTAGGAACATTTTCATTCAACATATGAAGAATGCCTTCCTTTGGCATGGTTATATGGTCAATATTAACAAAATTTAGCTTTCCCCTGATCACATAATCCATGGCTCAAAACTCACTTTCCAGCTCATTTGCATTGTAATAGTTAACATTATTGATACAAATATTAGATATAATTACTGGATTGGTATCATAATATTCATTCTTATTGATTGAATTCCATACTATTAGGGGAAAAATAATAATAAATGAATAGACTACATGATATCTCTATCTAGACAAGCAAGGTGCTAATGTAATATGTAAAACATTTAATATTGTTTGGTAATATTAAACAATCACTTTATTTCAAATTTATTGAAGGAAATTTATTTGTACATCCAAATCAACCTTTTCTATTCCCTATATTAGGCAGAGATTCTAGTTGTAGCAGCACAACTCTTGTTTGAGAATAGTTAACAATGGTAGCTTATGGATTTGATTCCTTGATCAATGAGTGAAGGAGATCAATAGTGTGTTGCACAACTTTAATTTGGAATAATACCTAATATTATTTAATAGAATCAATAATCTATGTACGTGATTTATTTTACCTAGTGCAGTGTGTAAGATGGTATAAAGATCTATTTTTCTCACTAAGGGTGTTCATGTGATCACCCTATTTAAACTTGTGATGTAGAAAATGGCGATCAATGGTAGACCACCAAATTCCACATACATTGGATTATAAAACCCCTAACAAAGTGAATCCAATCATCACAACCGAAAGAGTAAGGGTTCCAATTCGTGATCTACACAATGTAGGGTTTTTGGATTACTTATGAAATATATGACAACGATATGTAAATCTGATATGTGAATGTAATAAATGACTAAAGAAAATTAAATTAGATCTATAAAAGTATGTGCAAGAGGAAAATAGGAAGGATGAACTCACCTTGAAAACAAGGAGAGGATTAACCTTCATATCTGAAATTGACTGTTGCAGAACTATTAGAATCAGAAATGGTTATGGATCTAGCACCTTGACACCTGTAACTTGTGACTATAAAAATTAAAGATCCAAGGGACGATGTCGACCAAAGTTGACCTTGTCCAAAAAAGTCGACCTAGTTCAAGACACTATCAGAAAAATTGAACTAGTCCTTTTAAATCCAAAATCGATGAAACTTGCAGAGGACCTGTGTCTGGTTTTGATATTCCCTAATATGGATCTGAAACTCTTGAAACCTTCTCCTACACAAATAAAAGAATGGGAATAAGGTTGTGGAGAGGAGTTTTCCTCAGTCAAAACCTTTTTTAAGCATGAAACTGGAAATGAAATAAATGAAATTGAAGAAAAGTTGTCATGTAGCAGAGATTAGATCTAAACAATGGATTATATCATACATTGTAGATGAAATTTTCTCTAAGTATGTGATCAAGAATGTTAATGCAATAGCTTTGAATCAACACAAAAACCAAAAGGAAATCATGTAAGAAAAAATATCATGTAGTAGATGTTGTAATTTTCCACAATGTTGGATTGAGAAAGAAAGAGAAGAGGAATACTTGATGAATGAATGTAGATCTCCTTCCTTACTTGCAAAATCCCTTTCTTTACCTCCAATGGGGGAAAAGAGCTAGATCTATGGAAGGAAGTGCCTTGAATGCATGATGAAGACTCAAATGATTAAAGACTCTTGATGGAATCCTTGCACTTGAATGCTTTATAATGGATGCCTTCAAATGGATGCTTGCTTGAACTTGAATATCTTGAATGCACAATAATAGCTTGCATATGTGTGTATTGCATAATAATGGATTGTAGATTATGGATGTGAAAATGAGAGGAAGAGGTCTCTTTTTATACACATTTTAGGGCACAGATCTTGCAGCCTGACCTCAATTAAAGGTCTAGCCAGAGAAACACCCTTGCATCAGGTCCGTAACCCACAAAAATGAAAATCCCTAGGACAAGGCCGACTTGGGTCGACCTTGTCCAGGCGTACATTTTACAAGTTTTCCTGGGACCTAGGGTTGTGTGCCAAGAAGGGGATTTGAAAACCTAAGTCTACCGAGAAATTAGGGTAAATCCCTTAATCTGAAAATGCATGTAAAGGAACTAGCCTAAAAATGAATGTGAATGGATGGAAAATGAGAAATCATGCATAGAAATTAGAGCCAACCTCAAGTTTGAAGAAGGAGGAGGACTATATTTGAATCAAGTATGAATTTAAGTGCAATATGAGGTACTCCCATAAGAAATATACTAAAGTAGGCTAAAAATGGTCCCACAATGTACATAAATTAAGTGCTTACTTTTTAGGATGATACATTTAGCCCCCACTTTAGAGGGAGTATGAGAAAAACTCTTACTCATGGTAAAGTAAGAGATAGATGAAATAAAGAATGATGAGAGAGTGATGATGATAGGAAGATTGCAAAGAGATATGTGATGCAGTGTGAAAGGATAAAGGGTCTGAAAATAGACTGTCCAACCAAGCTGCTTAACACAACACAATTGAAAACTCAACAACACCAGATATGAATAATAACAACTACCTTTATTCAATAACCGATAAATACAAGGAACATGTCGGGCAGTAAGGCCTTCCCAGTTATGACCAATAAATTAACAAATTTAACAAGATCTTGCAAGATCCAACTTCACCAGCCTATCCTATAGCTAAGTGGAAGAAACCATATCTAAACTTGCGCTCGCAAGCCACCAAGCAATCTTACAAGTTTCTCTCTTACCCACTTGCTACTGTTTGCTATCAACTCTGTACTCTCTACCTCTACTATCTTCCTAAAATGCTACCTACATACTCCTTATATACAACATAGGCACAATTAGACTTCACAAACAAATATTAAATGACATTCGACCCAATACAATCTATGGTGAATCATATTAAATGACCCAGTCCGCTGCAAACAAACAATAAATACATAGAAGAAAGAACCAAATTAGATTTAGTTCCATACAAGATCTAATACATCAAATCCACACACCTCAGAACTATGTATGATGCCAACAACCCCCTCAAATCACAGATGCAATCTCCAATGTCCACCCAATCCATAAAAGCCAGTCGATGAAGTCATCAACCAAGACTGCAAAGTCAGTACCGAGCACAAACAAAGCCACCGAGCCTGTTCGGTGAATCAACACTTCCAACAAACACCGAGTCCATTCGGTGAAGCAAAACACTCCTTCCATCGAGAAATAAGCACCAAAAAAATTTAGAACAATCAGACTCCACCAAGCTCTGCCAACTCACCCACCGAGCACCAAACAAAACTTGCATATTTTTGGTCGACACAGGATTGCCAACTTTCCTAGGATGCTCCTGCATCAGACACCCTAGGTGCAACAATATGTTCTAGCAGCTCCATGAAAACCTTCTAGGAATCATCACATAGATCCCAAACTGATTCTTGATATACATTTCCTTCGAGTCCTCAGTCGATACACCCATGCCTCGGTTCTTCTTATGCTTTCTCTTACTACTAGCACTCTTTGAAGTGTGTTAAGATCTCTGAACCTTAATGTCTGCACCAACCCTTGCAGTCATCTCAGCTTTACTACCAATGCTCAAGTTCCTCCTTCCTTTGTCTTCATCCTTCAAAGGAATCAAAATAAACTTCTGTACATCTTTTAGGATAGTAAAGAGGTTCCTCTTACAGTCATGAATAGCCTCTCTATCATACTGCCAAGGTCTCCCAAGTAAAACATGATAAGAACTCATCTCCACAATGTCACATAATACTTCATCCTTATAAGAACCAATGTGAAAACTTACCATGCACTGCTCCTTCACCTCTACTGCATGATCTTCTTGTAACCAACTTATCCTAAAAGGACAAGGATGTTTCAACTTCCCTAAACTAAGCTTTCAAACCATCTCCTTAGAAACCAAGTTATCAGTACTTCCTCCAACAAAAATCACCTTACAACATTTACCACTATACATATACACAGTCTTGAACAAGTTATTCCTTTGACAATAATCATCTTGTTTCATGGGCAACAATGTTCTTCTAAGTAAAAGATTCACACCTTCCACCTCGGGTTCATTCTCTGCAACTTCATTCACCACAACATTTCAGTGATTACCAACCTTCTTATCTACATAGGGACATTCAAATGATTGATGTCCTTCTTCACCATAGTTACAACAAGTACCTCTAAATACACCTCTACCTGCCTGCCTCCTCGGTTCAACAGGTTTCAGTTCCTCCTCAACTCTCGGCTTATCCTTTACTGACTTCTCTTGCTTCTATTTCCCTCGGGAGTTACCTTGATGTCTCCTTTTCAACTTATCTTCTGCCTTTAGTGCATATTGATAAGCATCCTCAATTAAACCAATATTCAACATGCCAATCTCATCCTGGATATTGAATCTAAGACCATTAACATATCTGACAACCTTTTCCTTAGAAACATCCCTATGTCCAGATCTAATAGTCAACTTGTAGAATTCCTCGGTATAGTCTTTCACACTGAGATCTTTCTGCTTCCGATTCTGCAACTTCTTAAACAACTCAAGTTCATAGTCGCTAGGTATGAACTTAGCCTTGAATCTTGTCACCATTAATCTCCACCGAGTGATTTTCATCTCACCTTCTTCCTCCCTATCTCTCTGTAACTCTTTCCACCATAAGGCAACATGTCCTTTCAACTTAGTTTGTGCTAACCTCACTCTAAGAGGATCTCCAATATCTTCCAGCTCAAAGTAGTCTTCTAATTCATCGATACAATCAGTCAGGTCCTCAGGGTTCAATGTACCTGCAAAATTAGACACTTCCATCCTATGAGTTGTATTCAATCGAGCCATAGATCTTTCCAGCTGACCAACTCTGTCATCTCTACTATGTCCAACACCTTCGCTAGCAACTTAAAAATATTTGGAAACTTCCTCATAGCCATCCTCTGTTCTAGGGTTCCTCTACAAACCAGTAATAGCCCTCATCATTTCAGCTACCATCTCATTCTTCATCACCACCATCTCAGATCTGAACCTTTTTTTCACCTTAGTTTCCACCTCATTCGAGAGATTTGCAATCGTCCTAGGGTCCAATCTTCTCAGAGGAATCTTCCAAGATCTTTGAAAACCCTCTACAACAAATTCCAACCGACCACCTTGCGACAACCTCTGAACTGTTTGCAAGTTAGATTGCAACCTGCTACCTCACACAAATAGTCAGACAGGTTTCACAAGTCTAGGAACATAGACCTGCAACCTTCACTCAGACCAACCAGATCAACCTCACCCTGATAAAGAACCTGCTCTGATACCACTTGATGTAGTGTGAAAGGATGGAGGGTCTGAAAATAGTTTGTCCAACCAAATTGCTTAACACAGCACAATGGAAAACTCAACAACACCAGATATGAACAATAACAACTAGCTTTATTCAATAACCAAGCATTACAAGCAACATGTCAAGTTGTAAGGCCTTCCTGGTTACGACCAATACATTAACAAATTCAACAAGATCTTGCAAGATCCAACTTCACCAACATATCGTACAACTAAGTGGAAGAAACCATGTCTAAACTTGTGCTCGCAAGCCACCAAGCAATCTTACAATTTTCTCTCTTACCCACTTGCTACTGTCTCCTATCAACTCCCCACTCTCTAACTCTTCTATATTCCTAAAATGCTACCTACATACTCCTTATATACAACACAGACACAAGTTGGCTTCACAAACAAATATTAAATGATAGTTGGCCATATACAATCTACGATGAATCATATTAAATGACCCAGTCGGTTGCAAACAAACAATTAATACATAGAAGAAAGAACCAGATCAGATTTAGGTCCACACAAGATCCAATGCATCAAGTCTGCATGCCTTAGAACTCTGCACGATCCCAACAACCCCCTCAAATCACAGATGCAATCTCCAATGTCTGCCCAATCGATAAAAGCCAGTCAGTGAACTCATCAACCGAGACTGCCAAGTCAGTACCGAGCACAAACAAAGCCATTGAGCCCGTTCGATGAATCAACACTTCCAACAGACACTAAGTCCATTCAGTGAAGCAAAACACTCCTTCCACTGAGAACCGAGCACCAAAATGACTGAGAACAACCAGACTCTACTAAGCTCTTCCAACTCACCTACCGAGCACCAAACAAAACTTAAACATATTTTTGGTCGACATAGGATTGCCAACTTCCCTAGGATGCTCCTGCATCATAAGACATCACTAAGTTTAAGGATGTAAGACCCCATACCAAGGATATTAACTCCACATCTATGCACAAGGGAATGAAAACAAAGCAAAAAGAAAAAGGAAAATCAAAGACAAAAGACACAAAAGGGGTTAGTACTAAAACAAACTCCAAATCAACTAGGGAAAGAGACCTTGATCAGAAATGTACAATCCAATAATACCATATATGGAAAGCTATTGCAAGAGAATAAGTAATGACATAGGAAGAACAAGGGCATCACCAAAGATGGTACCAACTCCATGGTCTAACCTACTAGCAGAGCCATGAGAGAGAAAGAGACCATGAATCCCACATACAATAAATTATGTTATTCTAGGTGATTCATGGGGAGAGAAGAGATAGGAAGGAGAATCAACGGTATAGAAAATTGTGTTATGGTAGTCAACTCTACCTTGAAAAATTTGTGCACAGGGCAATTTAAAAATGTCTTTGCGCACAGAGCGGCTTGAAAATGTTTTGCGCACGAGGCAGATTTAAAAATGTTTTGCACATGGGGCGGCTTAAAAATATTTTGCGCATGGGGAAACTTTAAAAATTTTTTGCGCACAAGGCGACTTTAAAAATGTTTTGTGCACGTGGCGACTTTAAAAATGTTTTGTGTATGGGGCGGATTTAAAAATGTTTTTTTCACATGGGGTGACTGTAATGTCCCCTTTTCTGCAGTAATGCAATTTTATGCCTGATTAGTCTATCTAGCCATCCGGATAGTCTAATGGCTGCTTTTCGAAGGATGCCAGTCAGTCACAGGGCTACTTGGACATTTATTTTATATCTGAGTCAGACTTTATGGTTGGGACACTTTATTTTATAAATTATTTTTATAAAGTCACTTTAATATTATAATTTTAAGTTACTTTATTTTATAAAGTGACTTAAGTGACTAAAAGACGAAAGTGCTTTTTTATCCCACATTGCCTATTTGGATGTAATGGCTCTCACTTCGAGGTGATAAAAGGAAGGAGATCTTCCTTGGGAAGGTACAATGAAAATTTATGAAATTAAAGAATTTATATTTGGTTGCTTAAATGTGACTGATATTCTTGAGGACGTAGCCCCTTAGGAATTTAATGGAAATTGGACGTAGCCCCAGTCTTCCAGCTTAGTGAGATCACTTCAGATTTCACATGAGATTTAATTGAGTAAGTTAAGTTTATCTCTGTAGTTTTCAAACTTGTTTCATTAGATAGAAAGATTTTCAGAATTAACATCTATCTCAGCAGTAAGGAAACCGTAACAAGTAAGCCCAGCAGTTGAGTAAATTTTTGGGCAACAACATGTGGTAATAACAGATCCTCCCCTTTCGATAGAGGGATGATTGGTGAAATTTCCAGGAAACCAAGCTTCAATAACCAGTACAGAAATCAGTGAGGCAAGGTATTGATCAAATGCCAGATTCCAGACTTAGCATAGAAATCGTGGCCTTAAGGAAGGAAAGGAAATGGTGAAGTTCTAAACATATATCCAGTCCAACCATTAAAGGAGCCACGTTACTGTAAACAGTAATCACACTGCGCAGGGAGTATTTGATTGTTTGGAAACACGTACAGGCTATGGTGAATCCCATCCCAGTCCACAACCGAGATCGTTTGGAAATACACACAGGCTACGGTGAATACCATTCAAGTCCACAGCCGAGCGTGGAAGGCAGGACGACGGGTAGCAGAAGTTGGAGCCGCGGAAATGGATAGTAGAATACACCGCGTGACTTCCCAGGACACGTTTTAGTGCTCCATTGATTTCGTAGCAGCAGAACTGGCCCGCGCGTGAAGCAGTCTACCACCAGCAGAATATTACGCTGGAACTTGGAGAGTTGGGTGGACGTTAAGTTAGCAGGGCTGAGCGTGGCACAAAACCATACAAGTAGGAGAACAACTGGGACAACCTTCTATATGCCAACACCTTGGTTCGATAGCAGTCCCAGTGGTAGCGTAATACAGTATGTTAACGCTTTGCACTCTCTTTGCACGTTAATTTATTAAATCTGTATACTGTGATTAGCGTTAAACATTAATATGCGGTGTACTCTCTCAACAAACATCTCAGTTTCATCTTGCATAAGTATTCATATTTATCAATACATTTCAGTCTGCCAGTCACTTCTTGTGTAGTACGTATTGTTTCATATTTATATATTTTGGAGGTTCTGTTAAGATATTCTGGGTATGACCAAATAGCAAAAATCTCAATCAGTTATCATACAGTCATTGCTAAAGGCAGTTAAACGAAATTGTTTGATTAAAGTACTTGCTAGATGATAGAGTGGATTCCTTCATAAATAACATAGAGGATTAAGCAGAGAACCTTACAGTGACTTTAAAAATATTTTGGATAATATACAAGGGAGGCTGTATGCATGCCCACCTCCTTATGGTGGCGACATAGAAGACATCATAAGGATGAGAATCAAGGATACCTACTTCCAACAACAAGAAGATATCCGTAAGCAACAATGTATGCCATAAAATTGGCTAAGAGTGTTGACTCTTATGAGCTAATAAAATAGATAATTGTGAAACACTAGTACAAAACAACAATACCTGACTAAATAAACTACTAAAAATTGTATATAAATGACTAAACTTAGTCACATGACTATTAATAGTTTATTTGCAGTAATTTATAACGTGACTAAATTTACGATTAAACTGTTTTAGTCATTTATTTAGTAATTTATTTTGGTAATTGATTTAGTCATGGTAGTGATTTTTTTAGTCATTAATTTAATTATTTATTTAGTCATTAATTTAGTCATATATTTAGTCCTTATTTTAGTGATATATTTAGTCCTTAATTTAGTCATTAATTTAGTCATACATTTAATCATATTAGGGCATGATGGAATCAAACCACCATCCTCCTACTTGTAAAGCACATGCTCTTCCATTGAGCTAGTACCTTTTAAAGAATAATCATACCATGTATACTAGTACTTTCCATTAACTATGATTTTAAGTTTTTCCATCTATAGTTCAAGGGTAGAAAAGCCTAAGGGGAGGATGACTAGTGATACTCTAAAATCAATGGTGAAGTTATTCAATTTGTAATATAAGGATGAAACGAATGATGTCATTCAAAAATCCATTACATGTGGCTCGTTCCCAATATTATAATAAGGTTGTGGCACAAAAAAAATTAAGACCTTCATTTATGCAATCAAGGGAGACAAAACTAAGACTAGCAATTTTGGATAGAAATTCATCTATTGTTCCAAGTTTTAAATTCTTATGTTGCTAAGTGGAACTAGTTTACTTGCATCTTCATCCAATATACTAACGTGAATGTGATTACCTCTAGGAGAGCAAAAACCTTTGTTAGCATCCTCCCTTTGCCAACATTCTCCCACCTTTTCCAAAATCCTCCCTACTTGTGCCAAGTTTGCGAGCCTTGGTGACAATTGTGATAATTTACAAAGGGTTGCGATTCAATCTAGAGTGTATATGAATGCATGCATTTAGTTGCCATGTTTCTAATTAGTTGCAATTTGATTTCAGAATTTAATAAATAATTTCCTCTTGCATTTTATATGATTTCACTTAATAATAAAAGCATATGGTTCAATGCTTCGGAACTAGTTTCATAATTTTTTCCTATTCATAGTTATTATCTTGCCTGCCAACACTTCATAAAAATTTAAGGAATTGCATATTTATTTCAAAAATCAGTTATAATATATATATAATATATATATATATATATATATATATATATATAGAAAATTAGTGGTCTAGTGGAGTTAGAACCTGCAGGGGTTCTTACAGTGCTGAACATGATAGTGCTATAGTATAGTGGAAGACATGTATATATTTTGAAGATCATGTGAGAATAATGTTTTTAGTACTTTAGTGATATATTCTTTGATCCGGAAGTCAGTGGTTTAGTAATAGAGATATACAGTTGAAGATGACAGTTTTTTAGTTGCATTTTTTGAAAGGTTTCCGCTCCAGAAATGAAGGTTGAAGATGTGCAAATGAGATATGTATTCTATTCTGGTATTGGTCTTGGTTACGGTGTTTCTTGGTGATCTGGAAATAGTTCCTCGTAATCCAGAAACAATGTTACCAAGTGACGCGGTTATGATTAGTTTGTGCTGTGGTCTGAAAATGTGTTGTGATGGCTTCCGACGTAGACAATTGGCAAGTGATATGGATTTGACATGGAGTTTGGATCTCACCATGGTGTGTGAAGGTCCAGATACAACTGACAAGTGATGTGATTCTTTGGGCAGTATAATACTACACATTTGAGATAACTATGGAAGTTATTCTAGTAATTCTAGATCTGGTATGGGCTGTGTAACGTGTTCGTGGTCCCCTCTCTTTCATGGAGTGGACCATACTTCATATTTTTAATCCTGGTATTGCATTTAATATTTATCTCTTATCCGGATGGGTTCATGT
Organism: Thuja plicata; assembly: GCA_018584345.1. Lineage (NCBI taxonomy): Eukaryota > Viridiplantae > Streptophyta > Pinopsida > Cupressales > Cupressaceae > Thuja > Thuja plicata. The sequence goes on from MU221093.1 coordinate 59,826, forward strand.
TATATGTGACCTATGTTTTGGTCTGGATGCTCTTGGCATTCAAACCATATTGTAATTTGTTGTTGACATGGCTGACTTGTAAATTTCTTTTGGCACGAACGAACTTGTTGTAATTCCAATGACTTGTATACAAGTATGGTATGTGCTCTGGCAAAAAGTAAGAGTGTATGCGACCAAGTGAAGATCTATAAGCAGAGTTTCAAATGAGCAGAGTTCAATTTATGAGATTTCTATTTTGCGACTATAGCAGAGAAGTGAAGGCAGAGACATTGTGTTGTTGAGGTTGATAGAGTTGTGTAGGGCAACTTTATTATTAGGAGAATTTCTCTTTATCTATTGTGAAGAGTTGTATATACCTTTCCCCTGGGACATTGAGTCTTGGGTGCACAAGTTCATTTTTGTATCTAGCTACTTTGGCAGTGAGCCTCTGTTTGCATGTCCAGAGCAGTGAGCTCCTATCTATATTCAATGTTGTATTGGTAGTGAACCTTTGTTTACAAGTTTGAAGTAATGAGCTCCTACTATCTTTGTAATCATATTATATATTTAGTGATTTATCTTTGTGACCAAATGCTCACTATGGTTTTTCCTAGTTTGGATTTTCCATGTATAAAAATCTTCGTGTTGATGTGTTGTTGTTTTAGATCATTATTTGCTAAATGTGTTGTGGGATGAATATTCAAGATAATTGATTACTTAAGTGAGATTTCAATTTATGCTAATTCACCTTCTCGTCTCAGCATCTGTTGTGTGTTCAATACCATAATCCCAAAGTTTCAACATAAATAAAAGACATAGAAAGAATGAAAGTGAAGAAAAGAGAGTAGGATTTGAAATTTGCGTAGTACATAAAATCATGAACTATGCAAAAATGTGACTTGGTTTACATAGAGGGAAATTTTTGACAAGCAAAGAAGAGATACATGTGATAGAGTTTCTAAGTGCATGGAATGATCCCAAATATTGTTTTAGACACTTTGACTACCCTTATGCATTGTATCTACTCTCAAAGTGCATTGAATATGGTAAAAGACCCTCACCTACCAAGTAGTCCTTGCATATCAAGGCATTAATATACATAAAGAAAGAATATCTGCACATGATACTTATAGGCCTAAGAGAAATATTCCGCATACCATGAAGGCATTTTCATGGATAATTGGAGCACAATTTTAGGCGCGATTCTAGGAATAGGGCCCTGACCCTTGAGTGGCATGAGTATTTTCTATAATATATTCATCAATATATTATAGGTAATGTGGATTGGTACACCCTTTCTTTGGGGGTATTAATGATGAAATAGTCTTCACTTCATAGAGAGAAAAAAATAGAGAAGCGAGTAGTCACATAATCAACAACAAAAGAATATCAATTTATAATTTTGGGTATTATATTTCATGATTGTATTGATGTGGTTTTGTTCAAAATCAATAATAGAATCTTTATAACCTCGAATAATGAGTGTAACTAGTAGATATGACATCATTTGTGTCTCCATGCGTTTTCTATATATTTTCTTAATGAGTACTTGAGAAGTGGTCACGTAGAAGGCCAAAAAATCATTCAAAAGTTTTTTTCATGCATCTTCTCAATCCAAATAAAGAAAAAATATGTTTATTTTAGATCATTAAGTAGAGTCTTATAAAGTTATAAAATCTTAGATATTTGTTTGTTTGCATGTATAGAATGTAATGGGTATAGTTTTTAGGTATATCTTGATTAAGATATTCCATTTATTTTAGTTATTACAAACTTTGTATAATCAAAGTAAACATTATAGTCAATTGTGAATTGGTCCACTGGTGAAGTTCAATGGTTCTCATTGAGCCCACCGGGGTTCAAATCTTGTGAAGACATCTGATAAGGGATGAGGCCGGGATCGTGCCCCGGGCGAATTTGGCGGAATGGATGCCCCTCAGTCCTTGGCTCTCAGCCAAAGAGAACTAACTATTCTAAAAAAAAAAGTAAACATTATATATATTTTTAATTGTGTTGCTCTCTCTCTCTCTCTCTCTCTCTCTCTCTCTCTCTCTCTCTTGTCTTATAAAGTTATGACCTTTTGAAAATAGCACATGTAGATATGTTGTGATGACATATATAGGGGTATAATGTGTAGTATGCATTGTGACAAGGAAATTATTTATTTCGGGTAAATTAATTTGATTTAAAATCTTAGAGAAGTCCATTGGTCTTACAAAATCAAAAGTAAGGAGGTATTGCACACATAAAAAATTGGTGCTTAGTTGTCCAACCCAAATATAGGTTTTGCAATATTCTTCCTAGGTCAGACCCTTCCAATACTTGTAACTATCCTACCTTAGGTATTTTGAATATACAACTTAGATCACCAATAAATTGAAATTATTGTTGAGGATCTAACTTAACTAAGAATCAAATTTGAGTACCTTGATCATGATGTAGGAGCATCCAGGGTGTAAGAACAATCTTGCATCACCCAAAAATATTGTTTAGTTTTTCTATAAAGGCTGTTTTTTTAGTAGGGTTACTATTTTTTTTGAAAAAGTTGCTACTTTTGCACAAAAACTTACACAAACGTCTAGAATGGTGTAACAAAGTCAATGGTGGAGAAAACACTTCAATACCTTTTTTCATTTGTGGGGGGTTAATATTTGCATTTTTCAAAACCTTTGTAAAATCTTCAAAGTCAAATTTGAGGCACTTAGAGGCTCCAGATGGGCCCAAAAAGTAGTCGAAAACCACATATACCCTTTGATACTATTTCCCAAGGAGCTTTCCAAAAACATATTACAATTGAAAATCCAACGGTAGAATAAAAAACTATGAACCCAAGAAGATGTACCCAAAGTACAAAAATAAATTAAAATATATTCTTGAGTAGGAAAATGGACAGTGGTACTTATGACATCCGAATGGGAGAAACACTTTGTAATATTCTAGATAAAGAGGGGGAACAAGGGTTCCAAATGACAATTCTAGTAGTGCAAACAATGGCTTCCACTTGTAGATTATTGTAATGAAAATCCTCATGTGGTTGTAGCACGTTATTTTTGAATATTGTAATTTGATTTCATTAGGGATAAGAGAGAGCAAGTGTTCCTATCTTGTATTTTTTTTTGTTTATTTGTCTATTTTTGCTGTGTGTTTGTATTTGTAAGGAGAGTACCCTTCATCAAATCGTTTGGTGGTTATGTAGCTAATATTTTCAAGAATTGGATATTCTAAAAGTCTATTTATCCTAAATTTAGTAGTGGTGACTTTAGGGAAATAATTCGAGATAAAAAATGAAAAGAGGTTAGTGATCTAAAATTCAAAGACAACTTGATATAATTCCAACTAAAGTAAGAAGATGAAAATTTGAGTAGAGGGCTAAAAATCTAGGTAAGTCACTCATATGTAACTTTAAGGTACCTTAGGTAGAGGAGAAGCATTAGATACCCAATTTTAATATACTTATAATGATTTTCGTGATAACATGATAAAAGAACTAGAAAAGTATGTTGACATAAATATGATATTAGAAGGGATAATGCTTTTGTTGGTAGAAAAAATAGAGGTGACCCTTAAAATTCACATGTAAATGACATTGATGTTAGAAAGGACAATGTGGAAGATAAAATCTCACTTGCATTTTGATTCCCCAAACAAGTCATGTAAAGATGAGGTTGAACAAGAACTCTCATTCCTTGATGTTCATACACGTACTAAATAAAAAAATGAGTTAGATTAGGAAATTAACTTGTTAGACCAAATGTTTCAAAGGAAACAATAACTAATGAAAGAGATTGAAAGATGGAAAACATATATTTCCCAAAATGCATAATTGCTAATATAAAAGTATAATAATTCTCAATGCTATATTAATAATCATAACAATGCATAGAATATTCTAAATCAACATGCACATAATGTGTAACCAAATATTAATTTTTAAATATTTAAATTGTTCATAAAGTATTTAAGACAAATAATACTTTAATTTTATAAATATTTTGTAATATTTTATAAACCATTTAAATTTTAAAAAATCAATATAATTTGAATTACCATATTGTAATTAATTAATTTGATTGTATTGACCACAATAATTATCTAGGGACTAAAAATAACCTATAATCTAAACAAGATTAATTAAACAAGATATATCATAACAATCCAATATATTTTATAAAGCCACACTACTTTAGTTGCTGAGCTTGAGGAGCAACCAGATAAATGTTTGTATTCCTTCACTGAAAAATCTACGGAGATTTGGAGCCTTTTTTTAATCGTCGTTGTTACCATCAAGCACATTCAACTGCCACGAGGAAACACTATCATATTTTTAAAATTTGACGTGCCATTGGTTTATTGATCTGTGGCAAGCCATTTTGCCCAAGTGTAATAGTTTGAGTTCAACATGAGCACGTTTGCAATCCTCACAGGAACATACATACTAATAAAAATGCAGTCAACATTTTTCATACAGATTGCATTCCGATTTTTTCTCTGCAATTTATGACTTTGTTATCATCTGTTGGTTATGGTGATATCATCCCTTTTTTAGCAATCCAAATCGTGTTATTATCACATAGCACCATCTCTATTTGCTGATCGATTAACACCATGACTCCTTTATACCATGATTCTTATGTTCTTTCTTTCAAACCCAAATGGTGAAGATAATTATATTTTTTTGAACCGCAATAAACCTAAATTGGTAACATTCCTAAAAAATTCTCTAGGATACATAGGTGGGTCCTCAGTAAGTGCCTGTAAAATTTGAGAAAAAAACGTTTAGTTGTTGATTGCATACGGTAATTTTCCACAGGAAAAATTCAAAAGTTACCATGGATTTGTTATAACATGGAGAACCGTACCTGATGTATTAGCACAGTTGAAGGAGTCATTCCAGGTACAGTGTTCACCTCTATTATCAATACCTGCAAAACAGCCAGTTATTGACCATATAAGTGTCCATGAAAATGACAAAATACAAATGATGAGTAATATATGCAATATGTTAGATAGAAATAATTTGTGATATTCTCAAAGGAAAAATTGCTATTCATCCAAATCTATACATAGTTCTTTCAATTGTTAACAACCTAACATGATGCTGATAAAGATAAAACGGAACTTGTTCCACTCTTCTTCAGTCATCGATTTTTCAACTCAACATAAAAATACTGTTTTGAATTAAAAAAGGATTCAAAACAACGCTGGTTTCGTCTTAGTAATAGAAGTTAAAAAAATTATCGACCCACATCAAGATACATGAATTCTATTCCAGCTATTTGTTCTAACCTCTAGGGAGGACGGACTAAATTTCAACAATATGTTTGTCGAAGCATGGGAAATCGTAGAAGGCTAGACATGACATATATGTTAATAGTATGTTGGTTTTCACCTGTCTTTAATATGTTATTCGTTTTAAGCAGAAGGAAAATGGAGCTATATCAGCAAAAGACAAATAACAAAAAACCAGTGTGTAATTGTTTGCAAAAACAGTTTCAGTTTTACAGGTGATATTTGGAAAGATCAAGGGTCAAACGATAAAAGAAACTTAACATCTGAATTTAGCCATAACTGGACAAAGCATTTGAAAAATAAAAGTGCTTTTAGATCTTTCAAATCAGAGGAATATGTTCAAATTATAAAAAATATTGAACTAGCAATTTCCAGGAAGACTTGTATTCCTCAACATGTCAACTTGATCACCTCCTTATAATTCACAAAGATCTTATATATGATCATTTACGTGTGCATATGCATGACGATTCGCCAAATTGGCTGAAATAATAGAGTTCCTTGTCTACCATAAAAGCATCATGTCTTTCAAGGCTGTGAGCTAAAACGAAGCAAAACTAAATATCTAACCATATCAACAAGAAACAAAGCATGAATATCATTTCCTATTCCATCATGATAAATTTAAATCACGTCATTAAATACATAAATTTGCCAAGGGTCACATTGACTCATACTTCATAATATTTTTTTTTATCATTTCAAACTGCAAAATGCTTGCAAAAACGATAAATGACTCGGGAAACAATTGAAGATTAAGGGAATACTTCTCCAGTATCTGCGTGAACAAAGGCATCGATACGAGAAAATCCTTCCAGACCTAGAGTGTTTGCCAAAATCTCGATCCTCTTTTTACAGGCTTGAAGTGCATCCTCACTGCAAGAAGAAAGTTTGAATCAGAAACATGCTTTTGTAATTTTAGTTACCAGTTTGACCTCAATAAATGGTCGCGATTGTCAGTCATTTCTTTTATTCTAAAGATGCATCGACAAGGTTGTTGAAATATGTAATTATTTTTCCCGTGCTTATAAGCCTTTTAGTTAACATCTTGGTTACCCTTGCACCCTTTTTAATACTGTATTTCGCCTTTCAGCCATTCCAGCTACTTATATGTTAAAGGTAACTTCATTGTGTCAATTAGTGGATGTTGTCTGCTCTGCCAGCCTGTGGAATAACAGGAGTTCTATTTTGAAGACAGCTCCTGCAGCAGCGGATTAATGGAAAAGTGAAATGACGATTTTTGAAATCTGTCTAGAAAATACTCAAATTCCTAGCCAAAGAAGATAACTACTTCAAAAAGAAACTAAAAAAAGGCAATCAGAATCAATAAACACCCTTCCATCCTAAATTGTGATCAAGGTTGTAATTTAAGTTTCTCTTGGTAACCTTACTTTCATTACTCACCGTCTTTGACCTTTTCTCTTGCTTCCCTTTCCTAGAATCAACCCCCAATGCCTCCCCTCACCCCGTTGTTTTAGTGTCTTTTCCTTTTACTCTATTCTTCCCTTCTATTTTATTCTCACACGCCCACACACACACACATATATATATGAACATACATACGTGTGTATATATATACATATATGTGTGAGCATGCGTATATGTACATTTAAACATATATATATATATATATATATATATATAAAATTTAAGATTTATATTTATATATAGCTCATTGTATTTTTTTACACACACATGCACATGCATGCAACTTTAAGATTTAAAATCTTTGTTTACTTCCATAGTTTAGTAACTATAATATAAACGTTTCTTTTTGTATATTGTTTTCTATTGGTTGTTTATTTCTTTAGATTAGTTTCTTCTTTTTAATTTTTTTACATCATTTCTTGTATTTTTATTAATTCACATTTGCCCTTTTCTCTTTTTCTTTGTTTAAATTGTTCTTCCATTCTTCTTTCACTCCCACCTTATCAATTTGTTTATTCAATTATTATTTGTACCTATATTCCATTTTCCCTTTCTAATTGTTGTAATTCTTTCCTCTTTCTTTCTTTGACTCTTGGTACTTATTTCTCTTTTGTTTTGGTTCTCTTATTGTGTCTTGGTTTCTATGTCTTTCCCTTCCCAACCTCCCAAACTCTATTTAATGGGTTTTGGTTTGCAATTCACTCATTTCTCTCTTCTCTAGCTCACTATCCTGATGATGAATCACAAAGTATGATTTGAAATGTTGATAAAAATATATACACAGTTAAATCCAGAAGCTCTCAAATTCAATCAATATAGATAGTGGAAATCTAAGGTCTTTGATTTTTCCAATTAATTTTCTACCAATATAATTACATTTGCACTTATAGTTTCCTAAGTCAACACCTATCTCAAGTAATGCTCCTAAGGCTAATGTAGCATTTCAAATTTGTTTGAGATACAAATGCATGACTCCACATAGAGCTAAGCTCCTTTCTATTGTAGCTCATGAGTCCATATTGTGATTTTTATTTCTAATGCCATGGATGTCACAATCCATGAATTTTATACACCTTAAGTTAAATATTCAGAAATGTTGTTTCCTTTAGCTAAAGTTCACCTATATGCTTGTGATTGATGTATTCTTATGCATGTGATCAAAGCAACTTCTATGTGATTAGTTTACTATGTCTTTAAAGTTTATTTATTAAAGAGTGTATGAAACAAGTTTTCAATCCTTAAAAATATCTATATTTCATGGTTTTTCAATTTGTTAAGTCTTTCACCAAATCTAGGTATTGAGTTCAACTTTGGGTCAGAAATTACATTGCCAAGTCGAAGTCTTGTAACTATGGAAGATATCACACCCATGGATGAAGTTGTGATTTGAATGCTTCATCCCCTCAACCATGATAACTTTTAGAGCTCCATTTTCATTGCCTTGAAGCACTAACTCTTTTCCATTGGGTTTCAAGTTTCAACTCCATAGTGACCTCTCCTAAGTGTGTAACCATTGCATGCCCAATACCATGTTGATCTCTTCTAAATCCATGATACAAAAGTCATTGCACAACTTGTGTCTACCCAAAGTGATAAGTTGTGTGTTTATGATATAAGGGTGAATCCATCTTGTAGTATTTCATCATTTGTGAATTCTACTCTAGAAAACACGGGTGGAAAATGTATTTGTAGCTTGATTTCAAGAAGATAACACCATGCTTAATCGATTTTTTTTAATACAAAATGGCATCTATTTTGCTAATCATCTCCTAATATCAAGCATCTTATTCTCCGAGCAACTATAATTATTCCATTAGGCCATAATCCATAACCTTGTTCTAAAGTGTAGAGCTCTTCTCCAAAAAGTGACCTACAATTTGTAAGCATTGATCTTTCACAACTTTGTTAGAATTCACAAGATATATGAGATTCCATTCTATCAAAATGCGTGTGATGAAGAACTCGAAGCCTTTAACCCTTTTGTAACTAAAAAAATACTTAGATCCCATATATCAGAATAATTTTAAATTTGGATCAAAGACTTTGTATGCCTTGTGCCATAAGCATTATCCTTCACCCTATCACCCTTTTTAGAACACTTTCCACGATGACAAGATTCTTGTAATGAAATAGAATGGAGCAATTCTCAAATACAACCATCCTTTTCATACCTTGGGTGGTAATCAAAATCTTCACCTTCTTTTGCCATTATAGAAATTGTGGAGATATCCTCAACACATCTATCGTTGTGACTAGAAATTTTTGAATTCAGATCAACCAAAATATTCTCCTAAAATGCATGGTCATCCACATTACCACTCCGAAAATCAATCATATACGCTTATGACTCACTTTTTGCAAGATTGATGGATAGTTCATGATTTGGTGCATCTTCCTCCATCTTGGGCTCTTTGCATCCAACTAGAGATTCTTTTTCTGCCTTGGCTTTATCAATATTTTCTGGACATATTCAATTGTTAGAAGTCAACAAGACATCTTTTTCTAACAAAAATCTTTACATTCCACTTGCATGTCGGATCCCTTATATTCCTGCAAAATGGTTTCTTCCTTCACAGTCTTTGGTTTTGACTATTTTGCCTTCTTTTGTTCTTGCTCCATGATTTCTTCTTTAACCTTTGCTTACAATCTTGCCTTTGAGTTTCTCTCTTTCTTCAGAAACTCTTTTCTTCTTTCTCATCTACCATGCTTCTATACTTTAACCTGTACCTATAGATCTGCTTAAAACTATTTACTTACATTTTGAATTTGTCTTACCAAATCCATTAAATGTTCAATAAATTTTTCAATCTGATTTATTGGCATAACTCACACATTAGCAAGACCACTTCTTTGATAAACTTATAGTGACAAGGATATTGGATAGCACTATCTCCCCTATTTTTAAACGAAGCTCAGTGTATCCAAGAATTTGTTCAGGGAGACAACCGTACTGAATTTATCCAGTGTACTGTCCCCATTTTCGTGAGCATCAGAGTTCGAGGGATTAGCCTATTATTTGACCCTCATAGACTAGTATGGTGGATTAGAAGGTCCAGTTTGGGAGTTTTGAAGCCCTTTAGGTGGCCGTTCTAAAGGTTTATCTCACCCAGATCCTTCATTTGTTCCGAGGCATTGATATTTACAGGTTTCTGGTTTCGTTTTGAGGGACTTACTATTTATAGTAAGTTTGTGGATGTTATAAAGGGACCCTTACTATTTTTACTAAGGCAGATGGATGCGAAGTGGATGTAGTGGTTGACTCCCTGGTTCAGACGACTCGTCAAAATTATGAGTATTTAATGAGATATTAATATTTTAATGACCTTTAATGATGTTTAATTATTTAAGTTATATTATAGAGTTATAAATTGACTTTATAATAAAGTGGGGCCATTTTGAGGGGTAATGAGTAATTAATACTCGTTGCAAAAGTACGCCCAAGATTAATATTATTTTCCTAAGTCCATCATGTGAGTATTAAAATAACATTTAAATGTTATTTATTGCTTTAGGGGGTCAAGCTATTCAAAGAAGTTATTAATGTTTAATTGGCCTAAATGATAAATATTTATTAAAAGGTGATAATATAAGTTATAACTTAATGTTATAACTTAAGGGTTAATTCATCATTAAAAGAGGGCCATTTGAGGAATTAATTATGAATGCCAATTTTAATGAAAAATTAAATCTTTTCCCTAAGTCTTAATGAAATAACATTTTTTAATGTTATTAATATGCCTTTTGGGGAAATTCAACCTCATGAGGAATTATAAAGACTTCCAAAGGCAAATTAAATTCATTCTTGGCATTTTGAAAACTCATTTCATGTATCTACTGAGCATTGGAGATCAAAGATGGGGGTATCTGCAATTCTAGAGCTTTTTGGGCATTGGAGAGCATAGCTTCTCCATTGTATCAGCTTTCTGAAGTTGTGAGATATCAACTAAAGATAGCTTATTAGTTGGCTTCATTCAAAGGTCAAGATTGTGCACATTGGGAGAACATTTTCAGTGAAAATAATTAGTATAAAGGGCCCAAATTGAGAAGGGTACGAAGTCTGCAATTTTGTGTTTATTGGTCTCCTTCCTAGGCAGGCTTGACTTGCTTTTTGACATCCATTTATAGCAGCAAATTGGCGTCAGGTATAAAGGGACAATTTTATGCAGGAAAGCCTCAATAAATTCCAGGAAAATTATTTAAGTGGTGCTAAACCTAGAAGAACACACCGGCAATAATTTCAAAGGCTCACACAACTGATTTTTGGGGCATCAAGTCATTTGTGGCTTCTTTTTACCAACAGAAGCATAGAAGTAATTTGTACAGATTTTCCGGGTATGCACATGTGTGTAGAGACTTCAATTTGTAATAAATAAAGTTGATATATAATTCCTGTAGTTATTATCTCATTATATCTATCTAGTTTTCAGCTTCGAGTATTTCTATGTCTCTTTGCTTTGCTTTTTATGTCAAAAACACAAAACAATTGAAAATATAGAAAAACCAAAACCAAAACTTTCTTATTTGCATCCAAGAAGTCGAATATCACAGACAAAGAGGACTAAGGGTCTTTACATCCAAATTTATATTTCTCATTGGTAGCCTATTACAGAATTAGTTTAAATGAACTTGCAAGGAAGTCATAAACACAAATAGTAATATAACTTGCACTCAATAAAGTCGATGATATAATATATGCTCCGAGTAGATTCATTTTATTATATTGATTGATTATATCTATCGATTCGGTCAAGTCTTTCTGTAGCCAATAACTATTCGATAAACATTATAATTTTCTGATTTCTTCTGTCTCTCATCTATAGCAGAACAAAATGCAACTCACGCCTAAATATGCTTAACTAGCACCGATGCCATGGTGGTCTTGAGATTATCAATGAGGATCAATAGTGGTATGAAATTATTAAATCAAACATTATGTATCGATGGTTTACTTGATATAATGTTTTGATATGGGTGTAATTTGTTGTTCTCACTGAGTTGCCTCATTGTTCTATATCACCTGCTGATTGGTTACTTAAGATCTTCAAACTCTAGTTATGTGGACTTGGTCTTATTTGGCAACTATCACTAAATTGTAGTGAGAAGGATGAGAATATAAATACTAGGGTTTCAAACAGGGGGCATGACAAAAAAAAAGGTTCTATCTTCCCACTCCTCTTTGGGGATTGCCCATCTACCTATCTCACACCTAAGATGGTGTGAACTGGATCTCAGCTATAAAACTAGAAGTCTATCCTTTCCCTCGATTGTGACCCTCAGATAATCTTTTTAACCATGTTCCCATGTGGGGTTGAACTCTTTGACATGATGTTCTTTTTCGACCAATCTATTTTGACCACATGAGAGTCCTAAAATTTTCTAATATGAATTTTTTCATCTCTTCATTAGTGTTCAGGCATTCATGCAATTTAATGTCCCATTTACTAATCCACTTGCTGTTTTGTTTAATCCAAGACTTCTTTCTTTTGTCTAATTCCTCTTCAACAACCATTATGGGTTAGTGATGTCTATCCATTTTTTCAAATTTTTTTAAGTTACTTCTAGACGAATCATCATTGATGCCTTTGTTGGAAACAATTCTGCTTCAGCCAGAAGAATCTCATTCGAAATGTTGATTTGACTTTGAGATTGCTTGCAATTAGATGCTTTTGAATTCTTTCTACTTGCCTCCACTTGTCGTTTCACATGCTACTACCCCAAAGCTCACAACTGTAAAGGGCAACCAATGCAACTAACAAACCAAAAAGGGATTTCTTGCTTTTCCAATCCCATAACTTTGCTTTCCTGCATCTATTCTACAAAAGGTGAGACACACTCCAACCTCTTTTAAGCCTTTTTGTTCTACACGTCTCCCAGCTGATTTTGTTGTAAAAATAAGTTCCTAGATAGTTGCATTCTTCCACTATTTCTAACAAGCTTCCCTCAAAGATGAAACTAAATAGTTGCTTCTTCCCTTTCAACCAAAAGATCATGACTTTTGTTTCGTAGGTGTTTTATCGACGCTCCTGCTCATCTCCTCCCCCCTCAGTCAGAGTTGAACGAGATCACCAGGTTAGATATTTACAGGAGGTATGTTCAGGTGACGTGGGTTGATCCTCCCGGTGGCCTCCGGCCTCGTATGGCCTTCTATTCGAAGGACTATATTGATATTCATGATGGCTTGATCACTCGGCCCCAATATACTTTCAGACGCTGGCCCCACGCCCTGCGTATCCAGCTCGGGTCCTTTAGAGTGGGCTTGATCACTCGGCCCCAATATACTTTCAGACGCTGGCCCCACGCCCTGCGTATCCAGCTCGGGTCCTTTAGAGTGGGCTCTCACCGACTTCGGATCCAGACCGACCACCAGACCAGTAGAGAGGAGAGGCTTTGTCAGTGTTGTGATATGAGGCTGGCTGTGACTGAGTTCCATTTCTTATTCTACTGTCCAATTTACTATGAGATTCGTGGGAGGTTCCACTGTTTATTCAGAGACTGCAGGTCTTTGTCTTCCTTCTTCAGGTACGAGGATCAGCACTGCTTGGCACTTTATCTCCAGGAGGCTTTCCATCTTCGTGACTCGACTTTACAGGTGCTCTCTCCCCCGGGCTCTATGCCCCTTTATCAGAGGATCACCTCCTTCTTTGCTTCGGTTTCCTCCCCTAGAGGAACGAAGAGGCCTGAGAGTCCTTCCACTGTCCCTCACTCCAGATTGGTCAGACATCGCAGAGATCACTTGCTCTCACAGCCCCATCAGCGACAACGGACTCCCTCCTCCCAGAGACGGACTCAGACTCAGACTCCTCCCCTCTCGGATAATTATCCGTCGATCTTGAGCTACTTTTCAGTGTCCGGAAACCACGAGTTGTTTGGTGGTCTTGCGGTTTCTTCTCCTTTCTGGCTTTTGTTGTTGTTTCTTTTTCTGTTGGTTCTCTTTTCTTGGACACTGTTTGGTTGTCCTGTTGTCTTCTAGGCTCTGTTGTACTCTCAGTCCCTTAAGCCCGTTTGTGGTCTCTTGTTGGACATTAATAATTTATCTTATCTTGGATCCCAACTTCCTAGATAAACAGCTCCAAAACCTTCAAATGACCTCTCAAAACTTTATCAATTTTAGCAAAGAGAATAAGATCCTCCACGTAAAAGTCACTTCAACGCATAGCCAACAAGCTAAATATTTCGACACCAATATCACTACAAAATATTTTGACATTTCCTCCTTACTTATGACTTTAGCTCTAACCTGTTGATAAAGTTTATGTGTTGCTGCCTGAAGTTCATTAGGAATCCCAAGTTCCTCCATTCATAAGTAGATTTGATTCCTCCACTACTTTCGACAGTCCCTTTGATCCTTTGTGGTCTTTTGTTGGACATTAATAAGTTTATCTTATCTTATCTTATATCATCTCCCATAAATTCCCAACAGGCTTGGAATACTAGTGCCGATGCAGGAGCATCCTTGGGTCGTTGGCAATCTTGCATCACCCAAAAATATTTCCTTTCAGTTTTGTTCCCATTTTCCAATTTTTTGAGTTTTTAGTGGCGTTCCTTGGTTTGGATCATTTGCTATTGCGAACCTCAAGGTTGGTTATGGACATCATGTTGTACTTATGTCTGGGTTCCTTGGTTTTAGATCATTTGCTACTGCGAACCTGAGGGTTTGTTCTGGACATCATGTTTTACCTTTGTCTAGGTTCCCACCTCATTTGGATACTTCGCTGTGGAGATACTAAAGAGTCATGGTCAATTCTGTATGTTCTAATAGTCATTTGAGGTTTTCCGATCTCGTGAAGCAGTTTCCCGATCGACGAAGCTTGGTGACTCATATCCCAATGTTCTTGGATCGTTGGCCGACATCTCTCTCGAATTGCACGTCATTTCTACATCTTGGCATTAAGATCTTTATGATATGGGTCTGACCTATAATGCGGTATTACGTTTTCTTACTCTTGGAATATGTAATTGATCTGGCCGACTTATGATTTGCGAAGGCTCTATATATTGAGGCTCTTGATCTTTATTAGGAGCAATTCTCAGGAGATAACCTTGGAAGGTAAGCATTAGGGTTTAGACATAGATTTCTGTTGTAATTGGGCATGTACGCCGAAAGCTTGTAATCTGCATGTTGCAGGCCAATGTGATGTAAATATCTGATTCTATGATAATGCGAAGATCTGTTATAGCATGTTGATTTTCTATTCTTGTCTCCGAGTTGGTTGTTTTTGCTGTGTTGACTCTTGTTGCATGGTTGGACCATCTCCATTTGGGAAATTCTGGCCATGACTGCGTCAAATGGTATTAGAGCAAGGTTGATGTTCCTGTGTTAGCAGATCGAGTTCCTAAGCACGCAAAGCCCTAGAAGTGTTTGCTGTGGGGTGGTCGAGTGTAGATCCGACCCGCAATTGCAGAGGACTTGCGAAAGGGGATCGCAGAGGAAATTGTTGTTAGTTGAGAGCTTTGTTTGGACTGTTGAAGGCATATAAAGGGTGAACACATCACTGAGTTGGAGGCAGGCTGCAAGTGTGTTTGATAGATCGCCGAGTGAGAGGCAATTAGCACCTTGTAATAAAATCGCCGTAGCTGAGGCAGATGCACCTGAGGCAGTTGCACCCAAGGATTGGAAAGATGCCGCCTAGAAGGCTAGAACAAATGATGGAGGACTTTAGAAATGAGATGAGAAATGAAATCAGAAATGCATTGACTGGATTGCGAAGGAGTCCTGAGACTGGAGAGGAATATGAAGAAGCCGCTGAAGATCTTTAGACTGTAGATGCTGAGATCCCTGCAGATGAAGAAAGATTGTTGAGGGCTATGGAACAAGTAAAAGTCACAGGATGGATGTTTCTATTTTCACTGGATTAGAGAGCTAGAAGATTACTTTGAGATTGAAGATATCAGAGATCCACAGAGGGCTAGGTTAGCACAGACTAACGACTAATTAGAATTGTTCAAGAAATTGCAGAACTTGAAACAAAAGGACATGAGTGTGAAGGAATACACAGAAGAGTTCTATAAGATGACTATTAGATCTGGACACCGAGAGATATCTTAGGAGAAGGTGGCTAGATATATTAATGGTCTGAGATTTAATATTCAGGATGAGCTTAGTATGTTGAGGATTTCTACAGTGGAGGATGCTTATCAATATGCATTGAGGGAAGAAGATAAGTTAAAGAGAAGACAAAGTAATCCTAGAGGAAAGGAGAAGCAAGCAAGTAGCAATGGCAAAGAGAAGCAAACCATTGAGGTAGAACCTGATCGGATGACACTTGGGAGAGGGAATGGTAGCAAGGAGTTCAAGCGCACTTGTTTCAAATGTGGTGGCATAGGGCATAGAGCTTTTCGATGTTCTGAAAGATCTAGTAAGAATTTGGGTATACAAAATCTTGTGGCACATGAGGAGCAGACTACTGATGAACTTGTGGAAGGTATGACAAAACCTGAGATAAGAGAGTTTCTTATGCTTAGGAGAGTCATGTGGAGTGAGAAAGAAGTTGAACCTACACAAAGGAGGAATTTGTTTAGGACTGTTTGCAAATCAGGAGGTAAATGTTGTAAAGTTGTTATGTATATTGGTAATATTGATAACTTGGTATCAGAGGAGAGGGTGCAAAAGCTTGGCTTAAAGAGGCTTAAACATCCTTGTCCTTATGGGATAAGTTGGTATTGAGATGATCAAAGGGTGGAGGTGAAAGAGCAGTGTTTGGTCAACTTTAGCATTGGACCATACAGAGGAGGTGTTGTGTGATGTGGTATTTATAAGTACTTGTCATGTTCTACTAGGTAGACCTTGGCAATTTGATAGGGGAGCTATTCATGATTGCAGAAGAAATTTGGTCACAATAGAGAAGGATGGACAAAAGTTTACTTTGGTTCCCTTGAAAGAGGTAGAGGGGAGAAATGCAAGGAATCTGAGCATGGTAAAGAATTACTGTTCAGAGAAGCAGAATACAAAGGTTGGTATGGATCAAAGGAAGGATCTTGAAGGCAGACCCGAGAACAAGTTGGTATCACATTGTAAGAAGGGTAAAGTGAAGTAGCAGAAGACCTTGGTTGCTGATCAGATGAAGGCTTGTAGCAGAAATAATTCAGTTGTGTGAAAGAAAGGAATTAGCGGTAAATAATCTTGTACAAATATGAGATATGACGGGAAAAGTGTAGAGCAGAGTAAGCTGATGGATCTGACAAAAGATGGAGCAAAAGTATAGAGACAAAAAGTTGCAGACAAAGAGGATATTTGGATCAAGAATGAGTGTAGGATTTATAGCCACATCTTGTCAAATGTTCATAAGTTCTCTTATGGAACATTTTCTTCTCACCAGGGGTGTCTGTGTAATGTTCCTGACCCCTGGCGGATTGGCTAACTGGACCTCAGCTTCTGGCGTACTGGAGGTGCAAGCCGTACGGAGCAGATGGACTGCACAGACAGGCCATACGGTGTAGGTAGGCAGGCCGTACGGTGGAGATAAGCAGGCCGTACAGATGGAGGTAGGTTGTCCGTACGGTGGACGGAAGACAGGCTGTACGGAGTGGATGATGTAGGCCGTACAGAGGGAGTTGCATGCCGTATGGGGTGGATGTGTAGAGTGTCGTACGGTGGAGGGGAAGCTGGCCGTACGGTAGGGAGTTGCAGGTCGTACGGGTGTGTGTGTGCAAATTGTTGTACAGTGGAGGGAGTTTGTCGTACGGTAGGGAGTTGGGGGCCGTACGCTGGAAGTGGGAGATGTGCAGACTGTCGTGCGGTGTGGTTGATGACCGTATGCTGAAGGTCGTACGGTAGCGGAGTGTTGCCTCTAGACACACAGATTCTCTATCTTTCATTTGTCGTATGGAATTAATATACTTGACAATGAACCTTAGTACTTGGTACAATTCGGGAGCAAGTACTTGCAAGAGGAATAATTATATTATGAATAATGAAGTACTTCGGATTTGCCAGATTCGATACAAGTAGAACAAAGCAGAGTAGGGTGAGGGTTGAATCCCACTGAGGGTTGAATCCCACTGAAACTACAACATGCCAAATAGGGAAGGTCTTTCACTTCCGAAGTGGCGCACACCATAACTCCAACTGGAATTTGCAATAATAATAAAATATCCAAAACTCAACATATCTACAACTACCTACAGGTCGGGCATAAATACCCCTTCGGATAAACTCCCAAGGGTTTACAAAAGAACGCCGACCCAGTAAACACCTACAAACAACAATTAAATAAAAAGGGCTCCCCATTAATTAATTAAAGGTCCTTAAAAATATTTCTTTTGAATAGGGACCAAATAATTAATTAACTTAATTATTTATTCTTTATCAATTTGGGGACATTACAAATCCTCGCCGCCCAAAGATTGCTTGCCCTCAAGCAATCCGTCATCAAAACTCCAGGATCCCAAACTAGGCGCGGGCATCGATAATTGTATCTATTGAAACCCCCATGCCGCATCATGACCACACACATGCACCTGGAAGTAAGTGGGAAGAGTAAAGCTCCATCAAGCTTCCGCTGCGCCACTCTGATATAAACGTTGCCATGCCGAGACTCACTAGGATCCCACTGAAGCCAAACATCACGTACATCGATGCTCAGATCCCAAACCAAACACAGACGTTGGTCGCAGTATCCATTGAAATCTCCGTGCTGCTTTAGGATCACATGTGTATAATTTGATTCAGTGGAGACAAGTAGACCGGCACCAAACTTTCGCTGCGACACTCTGATATAAACATTGCCATGTCTAGAGTCACCAGGATCCCATGGAAGCCAATCATACAAAACATCAGTGCTCACATCCAAAGGGTATACATCGGCGGAGTCTGCATCCCCAAGAGGTTGATCACCCACTGGTAGAACCGGCTCATTCGGAGGATCACTAATAAAATCTGTATTTCCATCAAGTTTATCATTGGGTGTTGGTTCGGCGATATTTGTGCAAACATCTTTCAAAATCCTTTCCTTCATCTTGGACTCGGGTACCAAATAGATTTTGTCCTTGTAGTAAATGATGTCGCCAACCACCTTGTATCTGTCATCCTGCACTTGACCATCCAACAGTTGGCATGCGAAAGTATTCTTGGAGTATTCGACCAATAGATGCGCCTTCCAATCAGTTGAGACCTGAGATAAAGAATATATGGCATCGTCGAGTGTCATAGTGTGATCCCAGTAAAAACTCTCAATCTTCCCAACAGGCTGGCAAGATCACCAGCTCTGATACCACTGTAATGTTCCTGACCCCTGGCGGACTGGCTGACCATACCTCAGCTTCTGGCGTACTGGAGGTGCAAGCTGTACGGAGTAGATGGATTGCACAGACAGGCCATACGGTGGAGATAAGCAGGCCGTACAAATGGAGGTAGGTTGTCCGTACAGTGGACAGAAGACAGGTCGTACGGAGTGGATGATGCAGGCCGTACGGAGGGAGTTGCATGCTGTACGGGGTGGATGTGCAGAGTGCCGTACAGTGGAGGGGAAGCTGGCCGTACGTTAGGGAGTTGCAGGCCGTACGGGTGGGTGTGCAGAGTGTCATACGGTGGAGGGAGCTGGCCGTATGGTAGCGAGTTGGGGGATGTACGGTGGAAGTGGGGGATGTGTAGAGTGTCGTGCAGTGTGGTTGATGGCCGTATGCTGAAGGTCGTACGGTAGCGGAGCGTTGCCTCCAAACACGCACAGATTCTCTATCTTTCCTTTGTTGTATGGAATTAATATACTCGACAATGAAACTTAGTACTCGGTACAATTCGGGAACAAGTACTTGCAAGAGGAATAATTATATTATGAATAACGAAGTACTTCGGATTTGCCAGATTTGATACAAGCAGAACAAAGCAGAGTAGGATGAGGGTTGAATCTCACCGAAACTGCAACAGGCCAAATAGGGAAGGTCTTTCACTTCCGAAGTGGCGCACAACAGAACTCCAACCGGAATTCGCAATAATAATAAAATATCCAAAACTCAACATATCTACAACTACCTACAGGACAGGCATAAATACCCCTTCGGAGAAACTCCCGAGGGTTTACAAAAGAACGCTGACCCGGTAAACACCTACATACAACAATTAAATAAAAGGTCCCCCCATTAATTAATTAAAGGTCCTTAATAATATTTCTTTTGAATAGGAACCAAATAATTAATTTATTCTTTATCAATTTGGGGACATTACAATCTGGTGAAGGAGCATCCTTGGGTCGTTGCCAATCTTGGATCAGCCAAAAAAAATTTCCCTTTCAGTTTGTTCTTAGTTTTGTTTCAGTCAGTAGTTCTGTGTTTCTTGTTGTGTTCCTTGGTTTTAGATCATTTGTTGTTGCAAACGTGAGGGTTTGTTCTGGACATCGTGTTTTACCTTTGTCTGGGTTCGCACCTCATTTGGACACTTTGTTGTGGAGATACTAAAGATTCATGGTCAGTTTTGTATGTTCTTCATGTTCTAACGATCAGTTGAGGTTTTCCGATCTCGTGAAGCAATTTACCGATCGACAAAGCTTGGTGACTCATATCCCGATGTTCTTGGATCTTTGGCTGACATCTCTCTTGGATCATGCATCATTTCTACATCTTGGCATTAAGATCTTTATGATTTGGGTCCTAACCTATATTGTGGTATTACGTTTTCTTACTCTTGGAAAATGTATTGATCTGGCTGACTTATGAGTTGCGAAGGCTCTATATATTGAGGCTCTTGATCTTTGTTAGGAGCACTTCTCAGGAGATAACCTTGGAAGGTTAGCATTAGGGTTTAGATATAGATTTCTCTTGTAATCAGTCATGTATGCCGAAAGCTTTTGATCTGCATGTTGCAGGCCAATGTGATGTAAATATATGATTCTATGATAATGCGAAGATCTGTTATAGCATGTTGATTGTCTATTCTTTTTTCTGAGTTGCTTTTTTTCGCTATGTTGAATCTTGCTGCATGGTTGGACCATCTCCATTGAGGAAACTCCGGCCATGACGGCATCAGCCATGAAACCATCTGGGCCTAGAGCCTTATTCGGGTGCAATTGGAAAGTTTCTGCCTTCACCTCCTCTATAGTAATTGGTGCAATCATAAATTGATTATCGTCTGAGACCAAGGGAAAAATTAATTTTTTGAGAGCACGATTTATATTTGCTGCCTTGTCATCACCGCCCAGCAAAGGTAGAAAGAGCTTGAGCCCTTTGCCTTGAACCTCCATAGGATAAAAAGTTAGGTAGCTATCAGAGTGGTGGAAATGAGTGATTTGTTCCAACTGTTTCATCTTTACAGAATTCTAAAAACATTTTGTATTTGAATCTCCTTCTTTGAGCCACAACTTGTGTGAATTTGTCCTCCAGAAACATTCTTCTCTGGCTGATAGTTCACCGTAATCTGCTATTAATTCTTTTTCTTTTGCAAAGTCAGTTTGGCATAATTGCTTAGGTGTTCCAATTCTTCTATTTTCTGTTTCTCTTCAAAATATTTTGAAATGTAACCTTGTTCCATTCTTTTAATTTATCTTTTAGTGATTGCAACCTCATCTAAAATGCAAACATTCTTGTTCCTCTTATTTTTCTAGACTCGGCCCACCAACCTCGCACTGTGTCCTTTAAGTTAGAATGCCAAAACCACATTCTTTCAAATATAAATTGGCATTTAGGGGGAGTTGATGCTTCAATTAGCACAAGTTCCAAATGAAATGATTAGATATAAAGATGGGTTAATTGTTGCACTTGGTTGAATAGTTATGCCAAGCCAACTGTTTGAGATAAGGAACCAATCCAGTTGCTCGACGAAACTTGCGAAACCACTGCATTGATTTGTCTAGGTATATTTCCTATTTGTGGGGACAATATCATAAAGCCTCTTGTCATTAGCAAAGTTTGAGAAATAAGATTGTGATTAAGCCATCCGTCCAAGTCCTTTAATCTTGTCACTAGAATTTAGAATCGCATTAAAATCTCCAGCCACGATTTTATTTGTGGCACCTTCCATGTTATTGTTGATAATATTTCAAAAATCCCTTTTGTCTTGATTTTCATCAGACCATAGACGTTGTAAATGATAAAAGACAAATTTGAAGCCATACTTTTAACCAAGGCATTCATCCAATGTTGATTGGTAGAGATAATGTTAATTGTGACCTTGTTTTGCTTCCACATGATAACAATGCCCCTATGTATCCCAATCGCATCATTGAAGTAGCTACACCAACAATAGCAATGCTTGACAAAGATCTCCGCATCAAAGGACGATAGTTTTTATTACTGTATGAATGCAATTTCGATCAACTGGTTTTCAATCTAGTGATTGACATGTACCATTTTCTAGGGGCATTTACGCCCCTAACGTTCCACGTAAGGATCTTAGAACAAGAACTGCAAAAAGCAAAGAACATAAAGAACTCAACACAGTAACACCAGAGATACCCTGGAAAACCCTCCTACACGAGGGAAAAACCTAGCCACACCAAAACGATCACTTTATTTATGACAAATAACTATGAAAACAATTCTTCTAGCTGAGACTCGAAACCTTTAATGAGAGCTATACTAAATCCCTCTTTACAATGATATTGACCCAAATATCCCTCCTTCTGATAATACTCAATGTCTTCAAACAGAATTGATAAACACCATACAAAGCTCATGATGAAATACATATAAATGTCACCTACAAAAAATACTCACAACAGACTATATAAACAAACAACGAATGATAATAAGAATACTTAGAACACACACTGAGACTCCATGGTGTCCTTTAGAAATATCCAATTGCATACCCACTACAGAATCACTATGACCATCTATATCTAATACCAAACATTGCACCACACAATGCTACAACCACGATAGAAGATGAACCCGCACTTGGAATTCAACAACCGATCATCGCCAGGAAGAGCTGTAATGTCCCCATTTTGAGCGAGCATGGGAGTTAGTGGATTTAGCCTATCATTGGGTCCTTGTAGGCTAATACTAGTGATTAGAGGATCCTATTGTGGGTTGTGGCCCCGTTTTGAGGGACTTACTATTTATAGTAAGTCAACAGTTGGTTCCATGGAGCTCAGAGGCTTTTGAGGAGTTATATGATGCTCTTAGATTTTATTTTCGGCTTCCGGTTTGGGCTCCAAGATTCTTGGAGGGAACGTCTATTTTTAGTAAGTCACCCCGGGTGTCAGGATCATTCATCATATATCATCATCAAGATCATCCCTGTGCTGTCAGATTTTGGTTATGATGCTTCCTCAGTTGTTTTCGCAAGACGGGTGAATTATGATTATTATTTAATTAAATCGGCTTAGGTTGTTATTTTTATTGGGATTGTATTTTGGGCATCTTAGTGTTATAGCTCATTGGAATCGGGTCGAGAAGTTTTAAATCCCGAGCTCATAAAACAGGGACCTTATGTGTGAGAATGTGGTTATTTTAATAAAAGGGTCTCTTTTCATCATTAAAGTGGAAAGAAATATAATACTTTATTATATTTCAAATGTGCACATAAAGCATAGTCTTTATGTAGGTGAAATGTGAGATTAAGAAGCTAGGGTTCGATTTCTTGTGGAGAGAATATAAAAGACATGGAGAAGAAATCGAAGGGATTATTCATTATGCTTATTATTCATTTGAAATTGGTTCTAAATGGCTCTGAGTTTTGGAGTTGAGGGTTTTGAAAGTCAACAAGAAG
The DNA here is from genome assembly GCA_018584345.1 of Thuja plicata. Taxonomy (NCBI): domain Eukaryota; kingdom Viridiplantae; phylum Streptophyta; class Pinopsida; order Cupressales; family Cupressaceae; genus Thuja; species Thuja plicata. The sequence goes on from MU221093.1 coordinate 83,164, forward strand.
AATTGTAAATTTTTCGTGGGTCTTTACACTTTGAGTTGGATTTAATTGCCAACGAATTGTGTTGAATTGCGGCTGATGGTAGTGTGATGACCCTATTTTTTAGCAGGTTGTGGCAGTGACTTGGTCAGCTCATCACCATGACCCTCGTGAGCTGATGTAGGGTTTTGAGGGTCCCAGTTGGCAGACTTGCTATTTTTTGTAAGTCTGGACTAATGAAGACAGGCTTGCAACACTAATTCTGATAGTGAATCTCTTGTTTCAATTCAATAGACCAGGCTGATGATAGTATAAATATCTTTAAGAGAGATGGCTTTGATCAGCCAGTGTTGACCA
>MU221093.1:91352-106026 GCA_018584345.1 Thuja plicata
TGGAGAAAGCTGCGCAAGACCACATCATATGTTTTACTACCTATGCAGATATCGTCAGCCATTATAATGATTATTATCATTTGTTTGTAATCACCATGCAATTATCTTGTTTCATTTGTTCGACTCTATGTTTTATTAATATTATATTATATTATATTCTTATATTAATAGATTAAATTATATTACTTATTTATCTATTTTTAATATATTATTATTTATTTAACTATCATTTGAATATTATTAATATATTATATTATAATATTAATATATTCATTCATTAAGATTAATAATACATTCTTTTATCATTAAATAATATAATTAATATAATAATAAACTATATATTATAATTTATTATTATTTATTTATTCATTAATTTATTTATTATTGTTTATTATTAAATCTTACTCTAGAAAGGGGATATTACAGTAAGGGGCACAATTTGTGCCTGCATCATTGTTGATAGGGTCTATGTCAATAGGAGATCTTCATTCCAGGCTGCTGCAATATTCAACATTAATAGTTGATCAAAGTGGAATCCTAATACATTCCAGGTTTATAATTATTTTAAGATTGTAGTGGTAGCATTTTCCTTGAGCATTAAATGTAATTCATAGCCATGAGTGAAAGTGTTATGATGCTTCGAAATTTGTCTGTTTCCATGTATTGTCATTAGAATTCTGATATTTATTGGAAATTCATGAACAAATGTTTTGAAAATATCAAGTAAATTTCATATTTTATTACATTTCAAAATAAATAAAACTTTTTGCAAGTAAATTCAGTGGTTGAGCCAGGCAAGCTCATTACAAGAAGAAACCACGAATATCACTGAAACAATAATATATAATGTCGATACAAAAGCCAAGATCAACATATCATGCGAGAGAGGCTTAGAATAGAAAACAAATGATATTCCTCTTGGAACGTCCAACTCTACGGATGCAAAAGAAAGACTCTTCATGTGACATACACGGAAGATCTTTTGGCATTCTCACCTTGTGTCTTTTCAAACTCCATGTTGGGTCTCTCCAACTGTTGAGAGACTCTTCATCAACATATGGAGGCATTTCTTTAAACTCAAACAAAAACATACACAAACACTAAATTGGAATGAACAAAAGCCGTGTCATACTCGACATCCTGTGACTGATAGTAACCAACTAATGAGAGCTATACTAAATCCCTCTTTACAATGATATTGATCCAAATATCCTTCCTTTTGATAATACTCAATGTCTTCAAAATGAATTGATAAACACCATACAAATCTTATGATGAAATACATATAAATGTCACCTACAGATAATACTCACAACAGACTATATAAACAAACAACGAATGATAACAAGAATGCTTAGAATACACACTGAGACTCCATGATAATCTTCAGAAATATCCAACTGCATACCCACTACAAAATCATTGTGACCATCTATATCTAATACCAAACATTGCACCACACAATGCTACAACCACAATAGAAGATGAACCCGCATTTGGAATTCAACAACCGATCATCGCCAGGAAGAAACTGCGAATATCTCTGAAACAATAATATATAATGTCGATACAAAAGCCAACATCAACATATCACACGAGAGGCTTAGAATAGAAAACATACGATATTCCTCCTGAAACGTCCAACTCTACGGATGCAAAAGAAAGACTCTTCATGTGACATACATGGAAGATCTTTTGGCATTCTCACCCTGTGTCTTTTTAAACTCCAAGCGGGGTCTCTCCAACTGTCGAGAGACTCTTCATCAACATATGAAGGCATTTCTTTAAACTCAAACAAAACCGTACACAAACGCTGAATTGGAATGAACAAAAGCCATGTCATACTCGTCATCCTGTGACTGATAGTAACCAACAAATGAAGCTAAAAAGAAAATTTCTTTTGACGCTATTTACTTCAACACTCGCTCTTAGCAAAGGAGAAATTTTCAGATACTCATGTCATGGAATCACTAAACATGACACTCACAATGGCTACACCCATTTGTGAGAAAACAACAAAAGATATCACAGAGTCTCTCAACTTGATATCGTCATCTTAGCATGACGTTCACCATGGCTACTCCTAGAGGGTGAATGACACAAAAGCTAAGTCACGAAGTCTCTAATATGACATCCACTGTGGCTACTCCCAGAGGGTGGAACAAGGGCTTTCACCTCAAACTTCTCTCACAAAGAAGAATGCATTAACAAGGGCTTGCACCTCAAACTCCTCTCACAAAGAATAATGCATTGACAAGGGCTTGCACCTCAAACTTCTCTCTCAGAGAAGAATGCATTGACAACATGAAATAAGAGTTAACGAAGCTGACTCTCTCTTAGCAAGAACATCATTCTCCACAATACCAAGTTTATCTCGAAAATAAGAAAACTTCACTCTAGGAAGTGGCTTGGTGAGATTGTTTGTCGACAACTCATCCGTGCAAATGAATTTGAGCTCAACTACTTTCCTTTGAACCATATCTCTTAAACAATGATATTTGATTTCCACATGCTTGGTTCCATCATTAAAAACAAGATTAACTGAAAGCTTCAAACAACTTTGGTTGTCACAAGAATCACAGTAGGTTCCAAAGGCTGCCCAAACAGTCCTGCAAGAAGCTTTCAAAGCCACATTGCTTCTCTTGGTGCTTCACAAGTTGCAACATATTGAGCTTCTATTGTACTCTGAGCCACACATGACTGTTTCCTGCTGCACGAGGAAATCATAACTAAACCTAGGTTGAAACAACAATCGGAAGTGCTCTTCTTGCCAAGCACACATCCTGCCCAATCCGAATCAGAAAAACCATGCAATTTTAGATCTTCACAAGTATATTTCAGTCCATACCCAACTATACCATGCACATATCTCAATATATGTTTAGCTGCAACAATCTGTCTAGGCTCAGACATGAACTAACTGAGAGTGTTAACAACATAACACATATCAGGCCTAGATTGACCAAATACATCAATAATCCAATCAATTGCCTATACATAGAGGGATCAACTAAATCTGAACTGGCTGCAACCTCATGTAACTTTTTCAGATTTGCTTCCATAGGGGTTGACATAGACTTGCAATCTAACATACCAAATCTTTTCAAAATGTCAATAGCATATTTTCCTTGACTCAGGATAATCTCATTTGCTCTTTGCCATACTTCTAATCCAAGGAAGTAATGCATAAGACCGAGATCTTTCATCTCAAATTCAGAAGCTAACTCCTTATATTTAGCAATAAGATCATCCTCCCCAATGAGAAACAAATCATCAACATACAGAACTAAGATTAAGGCTTTATCATCAATTACCTTGAAATAGAGATTTGGATCTACATCATTTTTGAGAAAGCCCAAGCTCAATAAATAATGATCAATTATTTCATACCATGCACATGGAGTTTGCTTAAGGCCATACAAAGCCTTTTTCAATCTGCATACATGTAAATCCTTCTCATGAATCACAAAACCTTATAGTTGCTCAATAAATACCTCTTCTTCAATTACATCATTCAAGAATGCCATCTTCACATCCATTAGATGTAGATACCATCCTTTAACTGTTGCAACAATAATGATAGTTTTGATAGAAGTGTACCATGCTACAGGAGCAAAAGTTTCCTCATAATCTATGCCTTCTTTTGAGAAAACCCTCTAGCTACAAATCTAGCTTTATATTTTTCAACACTTCCATCAGCTGCATGTTTGATTTTGAACAACCAATTAGAAGAAACAACAGATTTACCTTTGGGTTTAGGAACAATGTCCCAAACATCAATCTTGATAATGGATTGATACTCCTCCATCATGGCATCCCTCCATACTTGCTGTTTCGAAGCCTCTTCAAAACTTGAAGGCTTGGATTCAATAATATGACTCATCAAAGCAAAATGATGTAGTCATGGCCACAGTTTCCCCAATGGAGATGGTCCAACCATGCAGCAAGAGTCAACACAACGGGAACAATCAAGACAAGATCATAAGCAACTCAACAATGAACAACAAACATGCCCATGCAGGCCTCCACATTATCTCAGAAACAAGGATTACATCATATATGCCCAACAGCATGTCGGCTACACTTAAGGCACACATGCCTACTTACATTCATGAATCTAGATCCATCCTGGATGCTAACCTCTGAAAGTCTAACTACCGAAAAGCTACCTAAACAAAGATTAACTACCTCAATATATAGAGCCTTCGCAAGAACATGTCGGCCCAGAACAATTACAATTTTCAAGAATAAGAAAGCGTAATACAGAAATATAGGTCAGGACCCAAATCATAAAGATCTCAATGCCAAGATGTAAAAATGACGCGCAATCCAAGAGAAATGTCAGTCATAGATCCAAGAATATTGAGATATGAGTCACCAAGCTTCGCCGATCGGGAAAATACTTCATGAGATCGGAAAACCTCTACTGACCGTAAGAACATGAAGAACATTCTGAACTGACCAAGAATCTTTAATATCTCCACAACGAAGTATCCAAATGAGGTGTGAACCCAGACATAGGTAAAACATGATGTCCAAAATGAACTCTGAGGTTCACAACAACAAATGGTCCAAAACAAAGGAACGCTACTAAAAACTCAGAAACTGCTAATTGAAACAAACTAAGAACAAATTGAAAGGAAATCATTTTGGTTGATGAAAGATTGCCAAGAAACCCAAGATGCTCCTGCATCAAACACCCGGGGTTATTTGAAAAGTGAGCCTCTCACTTTGCAGTTTTAGAAGAAATCCACAATTGGTCACAAGATTTCATTTTGACCTTCGGCTTCCCAACCATCAAGGTTAAGAAAACAAACTTGCACACAAAAACTCTCTGTCCTCTCTGATCTAATCTCCACATCTTCTGCACTGAACAAACTAGATAAAAAATCCACAGGAAGAACCAAACAGATCAACAACAGAACTAAGCACAAGATTTGTACTCCTCTTCTGAAACCCACTTATCATCAACCACTTATCCTCGTCCTCATCACACATCTGAAAACTCTCTGTCATCAGTCCATCAACAACGAAATCAAGAACTTTTCTGAATCCACCTCCTTTATCCTTCAACCATACAACCTTCTTCATCACCATCAAATCTGTCTTCATCTTCACTTTCGGTATATCAATACTCAAATACTAGTTCCTATCAAAGGAATACTGCTTCTCTCCCCATACCTGCACTGCAACACATGCAATAACATCCTCTTTCGCACAATCAATCCAATTAGTACCAATACCAATCAAGAAACACATGTCTCCTCTCTCACACCCTCTAGGTAATCTCTACAACAAGTCAACACTCAACTGAAACAACTCAGTCTACAACTCTCCATCAACATCATGCACATAATCACAAAAGCCTTATCACAAGCCCTCTCATACTCACTAACAATAATCTCATCAGCAGTAACACCCATACTGTAAAAAGTATCAAACTTAGCAACTATCCCAACAAGAATACCAGATTCAGCCAAAGGAATCTCAATTCCAACTTTAGCAACATCAACATCCTCAACAACAACAATCTCATTACCATCCTCAATAACAAGACATTCCTTAATTTGTCCATCAAATTCAATCAGATTATAAAATTCACCCATAACCACATCTACCTTATCCTCTGCAATCTCTATCAAAGCATTCATAGGTGTACATACCTCATCAAGTTTAATCTCTTTCTAGACAACAACTCTAGCTTTCCTTTTCCTCTTCTGAACAATCTTCTTAAAAGGCCAAACGATCCACCTCTGAATCAGTAAATGCCAAAGTAATTTCTTCAGCTCCTCAGTAGCCTCCTCACACCCACTCTCAGACTCAGGATTCCTCCACAAACCAACAAAAGCATTTCGGATCTCAGAACTCAACTCCACCCTTAGGTCTTCAAACATTCTCTTTACACTTCTAGGATTCATCCTATCCAACGACATCTCTCCCTTCACAGAGTGGAACTGGCTCTGCTCAACGATCTAAGTGCAAGATCTCAATTGCCTCTCACTCGATGATCTATTGAACATGCTTACAACCTGCCTCGATTCAGCGATCTGTTCACCAACGGGATGCCTCGAGGACCTCAACCCATTCCAAGCTTCACAATCAGCAAAAACTACTCTCTGATCCATCCTTGCGCAAATCCTCTGTAATCGTAGGTTAGATCAACATTTCATCACCCCACAACAAGCCATCCAGGATTTCGCAAGCTCAAGAACAAATCTCGTTTAGATAAAATCATACTAGCCAACAACCAGCAACAAATCCCTCCCTAACCACCTCGTGCAAGTCCTCTATTAGTGCGGGCCAAACCCACTCTGCCTATAATGAGCCTAACCTGGCTCTGCTAATAATTCAATTTATTTTTGCACAAATATAACACTTCCTAGCAAGAACTCCTTGATTTAAATATTTAAATCCAATTTGACATTCCTCAGCCAGCCATACACAATTATTTCAAATGCTTATTTGGTGAAATTTGGAAATTTAACGAATTCATTCAAACACAAATTTCAGATTGACTATCTTTTCAACTTTTCCCAAATAAGTAACACTTTCTAATTTTTGAATATTAAAACAACTCCTGTAAAGCTTTTAGCAAATAGTTCTGACTTATATAATTTCCAAGTATCAAATAACACATAACATTCAGGATAATTCTCTCACGTCTCAATGTAGACAGCAAATATCAGACATTTTGGAAAGAAACAATACTTTAAACAAAATTTCAGAAATACCATGCATCTACCATACCGATCCAAGGTGATGATGGTCTTTATTATATTGCGGAAGTCCTTGCATGCAAGCGGCAGCCAGCAGGTTGACGCCACAAAAAAAAATCCCCACGCAATGCCAAAGGAAACAGCCTGCATTTAAGATCATGCCCTGTAAGGTCTCCTACGCCAAGTGCTGTATTAATTACACCAAAAATCGGGATCCCTGTTTGTTGCTCACAGTTGGCTGTAACTCCACGTGTATTTACAATGTAGGCACACAGCTATGCAGTCACCTTCAACACGCACATTCAGACCCCTTTCAATCTCAACAGAACAGTGCGATTCACCAACACAAGGTGATTCAACAACAATAATTACACCTTCAGTGTGTAATCGACTGCTCAGCAAACTCCAACAACAATGAATGGAACTCAGTATAAATTCCCTCTCCTAGCCACAGATTCAACAGTAGAGAGACGTAGTGCACAATACTATACTTCAGCAGTATTTGCAAGCAAACCTTCAGAATGGAATCTACAATACTTCAGCTGTAGATTTGAAACCCTTATACTTCAGGAAGGGCACAATTCAGACATCCCGGCACAGAGCCACAAAGTCAAAAGTTTAATCAATAATCGAATGCCTTTTCTTATCAAATGGGCTCATAATTATAATCCTCCATTGACAAAAGTTTCCCAAATGAATTCCACTCAACACAACTCTTTTTTAGCAACTTCTTTTAAAAACATTATTATAATAAAGTATCATTATAATAATGTGACTTAGGCTTATAATCAATTAAATAAATGGCCCCTTCCAATGATGACTCAACCCTCAACTTAAGTGAAATTATAAAGTTAATTTATAACTTTATAATAAGCCATTTAATGATTTAATAATAATTTGGCCACTAAAATTTAATAACTCCTAAAATACTCATCATTTTAATATGTCGTCTGAAATAGGAGTCACACCTATTGTTTCTCCATGTGGCCAAATGCACTTTCCAAAAATAGAAAGGGTCCATCTCAATCAACACTTGGCTTACCACATATAGTAAGCACACCAAAACTAAGCTCAAATGAAGTCCAATTTGAGCCAAACGAAAACCAACCTGTAACTTACTGAATTGTGGGGAAGACAAGATCCTCCCAAGCCAAGTTTGTGCCTCAGAAGATCCTCTATCCGCAATAATTAGCTTACGAGGATCACAATAATAGGCTAATCTCTTAAACTCAGATGCTGACAAAAACGGGGACATTACATCACAAGGTTCTCTGCCACCCGACAACCAACATATCAAGGGACTCGCAAGTTCAGGAACACGGATCTGCAATCATAGGAATGATCTCGTTCTAATATGATTTGACGTAGTCATGGCCGGAGTTTCCCCAATGGAGATGGTCCAACCATGCAGCAAGAGTCAACACAGCGGGAACAATCAAGACAAGATCATAAGAAACTCAGCAATGAACAACAAACATGCCCATGCAGGCCTTCACATTATCTCTGAAACAAGGATTACATCATATATGCCCAACAACATGCCTACTACACTTAAGGAACACATGCCTGATTACATTCATGAATCCAGATCCATCCTGGATGCTAACCTCTGAAAGTCTAACTAACGAAAAGATACCTAAACAAAGATCAACTACCTCAATATATAGAGCCTTCGCAAGAACATGTTGGCCCAGAACAATTCCAATTTCCAAGAATAAGAAAACATAATATAGAAATATAGGTCAGGACCCAAACCATAAAGATCTCAATGCCAAGATGTAGAAATGACGCGTGATCCAAGAGAGATCTTGACCATAGATCCAAGAATATCGGGATATGAGTCACCAAGCTTTGCTGATCCGGAAAACACTTCACAAGATCGAAAAACCTCAACTGACCTTAAGAACATGAAGAACATTCTTAAATGACCAAGAATCTTTAATATCTCCACAGCGAAGTATCCAAATGAGGTGCGAACCTAGACATAGGTAAAACATGATGTCCAAAACCAACTCTGAAGTTCACAATAGCAGATTATCCAAAACAAAGGAATGCTACTAAAAATTCAAAAAACTGCTAACTGAAACGAACTAAGAGCTTTGAATTCTTTAAAGTTAGACAACACTTCATCAAACTCTTTAGATTTCAGAAAATAAATCCATGACTTACGAGAGAAGTCATCAATAAAAGTAACATAATACCAAAACCACTTAATGAAGCAACAAACATAAGACCACACAAGCCAGAATATATCAGCTCTACGATTTTCTTTGATCCACTTTCACTAATGTGAAAAGAACTTTTAATGTTCTTACCTAGAGCACACCCTTTGCAAATACCATCATATTCTTGATTTAGCTTAGGAAGGCTCACAACCATCTTTTCCATGGAGGATAGAGTTCTAAAATTTAAATGAGCAAATCTTTTATGCCACAGCTCACTAGTACTCATAGAATCATGTAGTAAGGCTTGAATAGGATGAGCAGAAAGTCTATATGGACTTTCATGACGAACACCAATATCACGAGTTGACTTAATACTAGTGTTCTTCCATGCAAGAAATTTGCCTTCAGCAAATGCAACATGATATCTTTTATCTTCCAACGCTGATATAGAAATAAGATTTCTCTTGATTCCAGGAACGAACAATACATCACTCAAATGAAGAGGAATTCCTGAATCTAAATGAAAAGAAGTATTTCCAGCACCTTTAACGGAATAACACGCATCATCACCAATGATAACTTGCAAATGCATATCTTTTTCTATCAGATTATAAAGATGCTCTCGATATCCTATAATATGGCAAGAAGCTCCAATGTCACTATCAGTTGGAACATTACTAGAAAGGGCTGATATAAATAAGAACCCCTCTGAATTTTCACTTGATTCTCTATGAGGAGAAGCATTATCAACATTTGTAGCAGCAACTTGATGCTTGGGTCTTGATGAACAATCTGTAGCAAAGTGACCATACTTGTCACATCTGAAGCAATGAATCCTAGATAGATTCTTCGTCTTCTTAGGCTCAGGAGCTGAATCAGAAATCCTATCTCTGAACCTCTTGAAATTTCCTTTTCTTCCTTTCTCTTTACTAGTATGGGCAGCAAAGACATGATCTTCTTCATGATGAGATTTACGCCCATTTCCTCTAGCCTCCAATCTGCATTCCTCAAGATGAAATCAACTCTCAACCTATTGAACCTGGGTAGTTCATCTCTTCCACTAACTCTTTGAATGAAGGATTCCCAAGAGTGAGGAAGGCCATTCATGGCCAGAATAACAGATTCTGCTCTAGCCATTTTAATGTGTAGAAGTTGACGTCTCAAGGCTAGAGCTCTGCTAGTGTTGTTGAATTCATACAAACATTGAAGACACTCAAACTGCTCCTTAGCTGAATTCAACTTGGATATAACAGGTACTAGATGATCCTTAACAAAGTCAATCAGACTCTTTCTTGCCAGGATTTTGTTCTTCCTCCATTGTGCTTTCACAGTGTCATCAGAAGGTTCAGGTACATCAGACTTCGTGTAGTTGAGAAGATCATTCTCTTCAAGAGAAATGAGAACCTTGAATTTCCATGAAGTAAAGTTGGATGCACCATCCATCTTGTCTTCAACTTTGAGTCCATTCACCATTGTAGGAAGATGGAATAAACAAGCTAAGAGACAAGCATAGAATATTTCAAAGCTTAAGAGTTTTGGTTCTTAGACCTACTTTGATACCATGTTAATTTTAGAACCAGAAGTGCAAGAAAGCAAAGAATAGAAAGAACTCAACACAGTAACACCAGAGATACCCTGGGAAAACCCTCCTAGAAAAACCCAGCCACACCAAAACGATCACTTTATTTATGATAAATAAACCCGAATACAATTCTTCTAGCTGTGACTCGAAACCTTTAATGAGAGCTATACTAAATCCCTCTTTACAATGATATTGACCCAAATATCCTTCCTTCTGATAATACTTAATATCTTCAAACAGAATTGATGAACACCATACAAAAGCTCATGATGAAATACATATAAATGTGACCAAAAAATACTCACAACAAACTATATAAACAAACAACGAATGATAACAAGAATGCTTAGAACACACATTTAGACTCCACGATAATCTTCAGAAATATCCAACCGAATACCCACTACAGAATCATTATGACCATCTATATCAAATACCAAACATTGCACCAGATAATGCTATAGCCACAATAGAAGATGAACCCGCACTCGGAATTCAACAACCGATCATCACCAGGAAGAAGGAACCGCGAATATCTCTGAAACACATATGTAATGTCGATACAAAAGCCAACATCAACATATCACACGAGAGAGGCTTAGAATAGAAAACCGATGATATTCCTCTTGAAACGTCCAACTCGACAGATGCAAAAGAAAGCCTCTTCAGGTGACATACATGGCAGATCTTTTGGCATTCTCACCGTGTCTTTTCAAACTCCAAGCGGGGTCTCTCCAACTGTCGAGAGACTCTTCACCAACATATGAAGGCATTTCCTTAAACTCAAACAAAAATGTACACTAAAGCTGAATTGGAATGAACAACAACCATGTTATACTCGACATCCTGTGACTGCCAGTAACCAGCAAATGAAGGTAAATACAAAATTTCTTCTGAAGCTATTTACTTCAGCACAAGGGAGGGCTCTCCTCCCTTGGATCATAGAATATAGGATTTAATAGAGGTTTTCTTAGGAAGCAAGTCATCCTTCGCATGCTACTTTTTGTTCATTTTTTGCCTAGTAGTTTTAATAGTCTCGTGTTAAGGATTTTGGCCACAGTTTGACTAATTGTGTAAGGCTATACAATATCTAGGATATCATCATCTCTATCTTTTAAAGCTAGCAATATCTCAAAAAGTAACCTTTCATGGTTTCCATCATTGCATCATATTGCAAGGACATAATAGAATTTGATTCTCTACCGTTCGATCTTCTCCCATAGAAATCAAGTAATCATTGCTTGTTCCTCAACCGTATTTTCTTTATGTGCTAGGAAAGTTTTTTCTCGAGATGAAAGAACGAGAATTGTTTCCTCAATTGCAAGCACTTGAGGCTCAACTGGTTTTGTTGCTTGAGTTTTCTTGATCCACTTTCAAAGAGGTTTTGCAAATTGTTTCATTACGAAACCTGCTACTACAATACTTTTTTTATTCTAATAGTTCAACCAGGGACGAAACACCAGGCCAAGTGACAAGTTTTTGACGCAATCAGGAGTTTTTTCTATGTATATTAATTGCAATCAAGCATAAAGGATCGAACCTTCATCTCCCATATATATGTTTAGGGTTTGGCTGATATCGTTCCCGATTGTTCTCAGAATTTCTAGAAGGGAATATAGTATAACCTAACACAAAAAGGGCCATCAAAAGGGATCATCGTCGTTAGATAAAAGTTTGGAACCCATCACTGTGTGTAAACATATGCGCTTCCCATTTTCACGATCCTTATAGCATTTTTGTTATCTTCTCAATCAAAATCAACCAAAAAGAAGCAACTCCGCATGAAGTAAACCTCCTTTAACCTTGTCTATTCCATGTTTACCCAAGGCCAAATATTGCTTCTTCTTTTATGAATTCTTGGAGCTCGCCCGATGATAGTAGCGTGGCGAAAGGCAAAAATATCTTTGTCAACAATATCAAACATGCTGATTTCCATTGCTTCACTTTTCTCATCACATTTAGGGTTTTGGTCAGAATTTTGCATTTGAATTTTTTCCTGCTTTTCACAAATCTTTGCTTGTGTGCCATGTCAATACTTTTCATGTAAATTTTACATGCTTAAAAAAACAGAAAAAATTTATTATATGCTTGGAAAAAAAGAAAAAAAATGAACCAAATTCATGCACTTCTAGAAATTCAAAAAATTCTTCTTTAAAACCCCTAAAAAATAAATCATTCCAATTTATTCTTTAATGCCCTAATGTCATTGTGTGTTCAACATGGGTGAATGGGAATTTTAATGCCAAAATATCACATTTCTCCCAAGTGTTTTCTACATTTGGCATGTGCTTTTCTACAGTGAGTTAATTAGTTGGACTCGCCAAGTTTTCGGCAAGTGTTTTCAAAAACTGATCAATGAAACACTGCAGAGGCTCCCTGCAAGTACAACAAACACTATTAATACTCTCCATCTAGAAAAACACACGAGTACTCAATGAGTCAACTGTGGTATAAGCCATTCCTATTGTCAAAGAAACTAAGGCATTCGATAAACATGGATTTTGTGCTTGGGTTTCCAACAACACAAAGGGGAAATGATTTAATCTTTGTTGATGTTGGCAAAATTTCGAAGATGGTACACTTCATTGCTTTTATCAATCCACCCTTGATAAATTTTATCAATCCAATTTTCCAAAATCTTTCCATGTGTGACTAGCTAATTGATGTAACCATGCAAGAAATTTCATCATATGTTTACTTTTGACCCAAATGTTGTTCTCCTATCATGGCAATGGTTGTGTTTTAAAACTTTTTATTTTGCCATTCCTTACTCTCTTCTTTGCAAAATAAGTGAAAAAGATTAACGTCAAATGTTAAAAAGGCAACTGAGATCCACCAAGCGCAAAGAGTTTGGATCAATGTTGCATATCAAGGCCACACCATTACCAAGGGAAGCAAAATTTGAAGTCATTTTCATCTGCTGCATGTTGTTCACTACGACACACACAGATTGTTTAAATGATAGAAGTATTACAAATTTTCTGCCATTATTCTATCTCTAATAGAAACAATTGTTAGACATGCATTGTTATATATGTGCATGCAAATTAAAAAGAAATAGAACCTAAGGCTATAGGTTACAAACCTTATAATTGACACTGGAGGTGGAGTAAGATTGATTCCCGTTCCACCTGTCAAAAGAAAAACAATGGATTAATGCATGTTGTGGACGTACAGATAACATGTATACTAATGAAGCCAACAACAATCTTAAAATGGATGGATTATTACAGACTCAAAACGAATTTGACCTTTGTATAGTATCTGGGTATGCATATACATACATATATGAAAATTACTTGGCTAGGTTACTTTCTCTGATAGATTTGATTTGCTACCATAATTCATTTTATGATAGCATCTTTTACAGCTATGTTAATATCTTTCTTGAATTCGTTTAATTGAAAATGCATTATGCTTGTCTAACTATTTTTAGACAATCTCTATTTGTCTTGCCGTCATGTGGCTTTTATTTCCTTACCCTCTTTTCATGCAACACCAAAAAGAATTGTTAACGCAACAGAAAGCCTGTCTTCAAGCTTATAATAAATGAAAGAAGAATTGGAGCCATGTTTTAAAGCTTTGTATTTTGTACCAAGCACCAGCAAAAGTGCCAAGACATACATTTTGATCTCAGCTCCAGCCTGAGTTTAGTACCACCTTTGGTGGTTGGATTTCCTTAAATAAAGCTCCAATAGATGGTACCCAAATGATGAGAGAGTGTAATGTCCCCATTTTCATGAGAATCAAAGTTTGAGGGATTAGCCTATTATTCTGTCCCTCGTAGGTTAATGAGGTTGGTTAGAGGATCCTATGAGGGATGCATCTTCTTCAGTCATCAGGGTTTTGTAGGTTTGGCTTTCGTTCGAGGTCTAGGACTCTGTATGCAGAAATTGCTATTTATAGTATGTTTTGAGGGGGATAGAGAGGGACCCTTGCTATTTTAAGAAATGGGGTATGGTCGTATGCGGCTTGATCATGTCAGCTTCCAGTTCAGACGACATGCAGAGATGATGAGTAATAATGGAGATATTAATATTTATTTGGTTAAAATTAATATTAAAAGTTTTGAGCTTAAATTGTCAAGTTATAATATAATTTTATATTATAACTTAAGTCACTTAAGTGAAGGGTCAATTTATCATAGATGGGGCCAAGTGAACAATTAATTTTAAAAGAATTATTTGCGCACCAACTATAGAGTTTTAAGT
>MU221093.1:114431-152486 GCA_018584345.1 Thuja plicata
GACTGGATGTAGGCTCAAACTACCATTCTCCAAGAGCAATATACAACCAACTGATCTCCAAATGATCAACAAGATGACTCTCTTCACATCGCCACCAGTCTACGAGAGCCTGTGATAGACTGATCCGACATGCCAAACAATGTCAGCCAGAATGGGGACATGACATTCTGATGACCAACTTCCTGCATTCTCCTGGCGGCATGTCCGTTGCAAACTGGGAGGTTGAGAGATACTCTCTAATACTTGTGTACCGCAATAGAAGTACCGCAATCTGAAACAGGTGAGCGTCAGGAAATCATCATTCACTCCTATTGGCAACTCCCCGGTCTTTATTCAAGATAACTGGTCAGCAATCACGTGACTCTTCCATGGTCGCCCAATGATGGTTAAAATGAATTCTTGTAACAGGAGTAGCCATCTACTAACCCTTACTTGAATGATTGGTTTATTCACCTGGTACATGAGGGCCTGGTGTTCCACATAAAATGTGAAGGGATTCGCCAGTAGGTAGTGCCTGAATTTCTGTACGGCATAAACCATCGTGAGAGCCTTCCTCTCGGTTGTACTGGAGTTCTTCTCCGCCCTCGATAGAAATCTACTTGCAAAGTAGATCGGATGGTCTAGCCCATGATAACCCACCTCAGCCAATGTAACCCCAATTGCAAATTTAGATGCATCCACATGGACGTGGAACTCCTTATCCCAGTTTGGGAATGCCAGGATAGGCGCATCCACCAACCTTGCGTTGAGCTCCTGGAATGCTTAACTTGTTCAGTCCCCCAAGTGTACGGTTCACCTTTTTGCGTGAGTTTGTTGAGGTACAAAATCTGCGTGAAGTTTTGGATGCAACTTCTGTAGTACCTGATATGGCCTAGAAAGGATTTCACTCTAGTGACATCTGTGGGTGCTTCTATCTCCATAATCACCCTCACCTTGTCTGCGTCCGTCTTCAACCTGGCTTTGCCGACAATGTGGCCTAACAACTTCCCTTGAGGCACCATAAATCTGCACTTCTTGAGGTTCAGTGCCAATCTGGTTCTCTGGCACAGCTAGATGCACTCCCGAAAGGCAACCAGATGGGTGTCTTGCCCAATATAAATGGACCAGTCGTCCAGAAATGCTTTGAAATTTTCTACCAACATCTTATCAAAGATGTGTAGGATGATCCTCTGAAAGGTTGTCAGCACGTTACATAGCCCGAAGGGCATCTGGTTGTACGTGTAGACACCGTCTTCCACCACGAATGTGGTCTTCAGTTTATCTTCCTCGGCGATGCAGATCTGATTATCCCCTGAGAACCCGTCCATAAACGAATACATTTTATGTCTCGCTACTTCCTCCAAAATGCTATTTGTGAATGGAATAGGGAATGAGTCCTTAATAGTCACCGCGTTCAGGCAGGGAAAGTCCACACAGATGCGAATCTGGTTGGCTTCCTTCTTCAACGAGATCACGATGGGTGATACCCACTCGCTGGTCTGGACCTAAAAAATAATGCCTACCTCGAGCATCTTTTCTATCTCCTTGTTCACCCTAGCGACATAGTTATTGTTCATTCGGTAAAGTCTCTTCTGTACCGGCTGGGCTCTAGGTACAAGTGGGATGCAGTGCACACATAACTCCAGAGGCACTCCCTTGAGATCCTTATAAGTCCAGGTGAACACATCTTTGTACTCTAGAAATATTTTGAAGGCTGCGACCTTCAACACCGGATTCCAATCGTCTCCAACCAATAAGTTCTTGGGGTATACTTCATCCCCCAAGTTAGTTACCTTCAACCTTGGTTCCTCGTACCGTACATGTTTCTCCTTACCAAACTTGTATGCAAGAGTCTCATTGACTAGGGCTTCTCCTTCCTTGTAATCCCCGTGCTTCGGCGGAAACGACTCCTCCTCTGTCTCCTCAATCTGCAACACGTTGCAATGGAACAACTCGTAGATTTCCATTTACCAGTAGAAGAGTGCGTTCATAGAATCGACATCAACTTTGGAGAATCCTTCCAACTCCAAAACAACTTTGTCATTTGGCTCCATCCTGCGTTTCCCTTCATCCACTCCAGTCAAATATTGTTCCAATTCTAACTCGGAAGAGGATGCTAATTCCTCACTGACCATCTAGGTTCTTAGGTCGATTTCAAATTTTCTCCCTCAATTCTCCATCGAAAAGGTGTTGCGTTTCCAATTGTGGTTCACCTTTGCCTTTACATGCCACCCTCTCCCCAAGATAGCATCCCAACCCTTCTTTTTCAAGGGAATCACCACGAAGTCTAGAACGAAGGGTTGGGTACCAATAGTTACCAGTTGGGCCATCAAAGTACCGATTGACTTCATGCTATGTTGCTTGGCACCTACCAAGTTGAAAGTTGACAGCGACAATGCCCGCCTACCGAGCTTCTTTCAGGGACCCTTGAGCCTTCGTCGACGATGGTGTCCGTGAGGATGGTTCCTAAGATGCGTATTTCCACCACCGCGGGTTGTCGCACACTATTCACAACCAGTAACATTAGATCCGCCGAAGAGCTAACCGAAACCTCTGTGTGATTTGCCGTACGGTTAGGTATTGGTACGGTGCTCAGTATGGAAGTCCTCAACTGTGACATTGTTTCAAGGGCTTTAATTTTCACTAGCACCTCCATCTGTAGCACTTGCCTCATAATATTTTGTTCTACTTCCATATGGGATGAACTGCTCGCCGTGCCCTGGTTTTCTCTTCGTTCAACCATTATCTCTTTGTAAATATCGGTTTTTCCTTCCCGTACCTTTCTCTGTACGTGGGTCTAGGTAAGTTGCTTTCTTCGCCTATGCTCTAGTGACTGCGAGTATCCCTCCTTTAATGTTCAGTACGGTAGCTCCCTGTTTAGGACAATTTGCGTCCTCATGGTCACCAGGACCACACCAACGAGATAAATGTTGTGGGGTTTCCCCTTGCAAAGACGGGCAAAATGCCCCCACTTGTTGCAAGCTCAACATTGAATCATTGGGCAACCCTTCGCATTATATTGGATCTGACTCTGGGTATTGTTATTATTATTTTTATTGTTATTGCCTCCTCTTCGCTGTCAGTTGTTTCTGTATGCGCCGGATGTTGTGTTAGATTGATGCTGAGAGGTACCCGTTGCTGATGTCGACTGCTGCTCTTGTGTGAAGAGTACCAGTGCACTCCTTGTCTTCATGTTGTATGGGCACTCCGTAGTGGAGAGTCCCATCACTTGGAAAATATCGCAAAAGGCCTTCTTCAGGCATGTGCCTTTTGTATGACCTTCCTCCTTACAGTTTGTGCACCATAGTTCTCCTTCTCTTTTGCTGCTACTCCCCTTCATCGCTTTAAACTCGTTCAGCATACGCTGCAAGTCTTTTTGAAGCACTTGTACTTTCTTGCCGGACTCTCCCTCATTGCTACTTCCATCCAAGGAATCATCTGACGATGACTTGTTCTTTTTCTTCCTTGACGTTTTGCTTTCGCTCTCCAAGTCCATCGCTCGGTTGTACGCATCGTCGTATAATGTAGGAGGAACAATTTTCATCTTCCTTCTCACAGAAGATTTCAACCCTTCCATGAACCAGCGCTTCTTCAAGCCATCTGTTGGTTGCTTGTCCATTTTCCTGACCAACTCCTTCAGTCGCCGACCATACATCCTCACACTCTCATTCTTACCCTGCTTCGTATTGTATATTTAGGCCACGATCTCGTTGTCGTCCCGAAGAAGACTGAATACACTCTGAAATGATATTCTTCAATTCATCCCATGTGTTTACCTTTGTTCTGTCGATGTCGAAGAACTAGTCTATGGCTACTCCGTGTAGTGTTGCAAGGAACTGCACTACCCATTCGTCGTGGTCGGTCACCCTGTTGGCCAACCAAATTGTCTCGCACATTTTACAGTGTCGTACAGGGTCCTTGCCATCCCCTGTGAATTTAGGCAAATTTTGTTTGTTTTCCATTGGTGTATTCTTTTGTGGCTTCGGTCCGCATGGAACTCCTGAACCGCTGGGGACTCCTAAACTAGGTATAGTTGAATCGAATAGGTTGTTGTGATCACCGTGCTCTTATGCCCTCCCGACACCTTTGGCCTCTGCGGTATCCCCTACGTCGTTCTCAATCTCCCCTACTTCCCTTCGAGTTTCTAATTCTACCCCACAAAAGCCTCTACTTCTTGGTGGTGTAATTGTGAGATGTCCCAAATGGTTTCGAGTCTCTTGAATCAATTCAAACACCACGCCTTCTTCTGCCACTCCTTCAGTACGGGCACCCTCTTTAATAATAATTAAATAATAAAATTTTATTAAATAAATATGACATATATATATATCATTCTTACCAACACATCATAATCGGAAATTTGCGAGAAATAAAGAAGACTTTTGGAGAAGTCAGCATAAGAAGAAAATAGCAAATATATGAAATACACTAGCATATAAAGAGAACACCGCGACCTGCCTATATATCAACGTAGTGTGCATTCAAATCAATAATAACACAACTTTAAGAATGTAGGGCAGTAGATAAAATGATATGAGGAATCGATTGGCTTAAGGAGGCATGGTGTTAACCTTTACAGCGATTAACACATTGATCCAAACATTGATAAACACTATCCAAAGTGCAGAGATACTATAAGCATGGAAATAGCAATAAGTGAGAAGGTTGCCATAAATGCAAGTACAAATAATCAATTCATTGGGCATGATTCCAATTGTTCAATCTTAGATAACAGTCATATTCATAAAATAAGAATCCTGTCAGTATTAAATATACAAATATATTCTTGAAATAACATTGATACTCTTTGTTACATGAGTTTAAAAGTGATATCATAGTAGAATTCAGAAATCAAGTAGTCCCAAATATCCAGATTAATATGGAAACGGGGATGTTATAGTGGTATCAGAGCATGATCTTGCCATCCTGCAGGGTAAAGATAAAATAGTGATCTGCATATAAGAACAAAGATTGATTGCGAAGATGACGTAAGAATCAAGAAACAGGTACGCATCATGAATATAATGATTAAGATAATTACTAATCGATGCATTACTCGAATAAACTTATCAATCAATATAAAATAGATATCTGAATGATTAAGACTAATAAGATTGCCATCTTCTTTTGAATATTATTTTAATCACATAAT
Source organism: Thuja plicata (assembly GCA_018584345.1). Classification (NCBI taxonomy): domain Eukaryota; kingdom Viridiplantae; phylum Streptophyta; class Pinopsida; order Cupressales; family Cupressaceae; genus Thuja; species Thuja plicata. Next base: position 119,563 of record MU221093.1, read on the forward strand.
GAACTATCAATTTACTTCATCATAGTTGGAGGGAGGACCAGGTAGGTAAGAGGGAATAGGGCTGATCGCTAAGGCAATAGGGATACGTTCCACTCTTGGGCTTAGACTAACCTAGCCAAAGAACCCCACTACAACGTCTTGACATTCCTTTGTGATGAGATAATTATTTAAAAGTTGAGGTATGATTAGGGGCGACAAGCACCCATTGAAGTCACATCGGGGCAAGTCATTGGATAAGGGGCCAGGGTTCCGCCCGTCGACTTAGTGAGGTCTCCTTGGTCAACCCCAAGATATCCTAACCTATTTAGAAAGACCTAAGAAAGAGGCATGGTTAGGGAAGGTAAGCACCCATTGAAGTCACATCGGGGGAAGTCGCTGGACAATGGACCAGGGTTCCGCCCATGGGCTTAGTGAGGTCTCCTTGGCCAACCTTAAGATGTCCAACCCGTACAAATAATGCATATACATCTACTGAGTAAATTACAATTAAAGAGCACAACTTTAATGGAAAAGATGAATTAGGCAGGTAAGAGGGAATAGGGCGGGTCTCCAAACTACGTAGGTTATGTATACCTAGGGTTTGAACTTATCGAGCCAAAAATCCCTACTACAAGTCAGGGAATAGGGCTGGTCTCCAAACTACGTAGGATATGTATACCTAGGGTTTGGACTTATCGAACCAAAGAGCCCCGCTGCAAGTCACATCTTCCTTTAATAAGATAAGGGTGTGTTAGGGACGACAAGCACCCATTGGAGTTACAGCCAAGGGGAATTCTTGGAATGTAATCAAGGTTCTGCCTAAGGGCTCCCTTGGGTCTTCTTGGCCCTTTCAGCTAACCATCCAAAAACTTTATACTAAAACTCACTTAATAATGAAACCCATAAATAGATAAATAATTATATCTTATTCTAATTGATGTATTTCTAATTTTTTTGAAATCTAAGCAAGCTATTTAGATAGGGAATTTATATATATCTATACTAAATTGTGTTCCTTGTTGCAGGATTTTGGAGTCAAGGGCATAGTGATGGAATACATTTTCCTAACCCTGAATTATTAAATTATAGGGTTTTATCAAAGCTTGCATTGTGTATACATTGTGTATGCATCGTGTCTTCATGCATTAATGTGTCTACTCCGTGTATGCTTTGTGTATTCATGCATCAATGTTTATGCCTTGTGTATTCATATATTCACGAGTATATCTCATATTCTCAAGTGTTTGTGTGGCCCTTCTTTGGTTTTATATTGGAGATTGTAAATGGATAAAAACTATATCAGGTCCATCCAAGTCAATATAACGATAAGACCTTGTCCTTTCTCTCAAACCGGAGAGAGAAAAACTAGCTTAAGATCACAAACATTGTAATTTTGAGTCTGAGTTATTGGATTCAAAATTTACGAATTAATATAAAATTAAAATTATGTTGCTTGAGGACTTTTGGAGAAGTCAGCATAAGAAGAAAATAGCAAATATATGAAATACACTAGCATATAAAGAGAACACTGCGACCTGCCTATATATCAATGCAGTGTCCATTCAAATCAATAATAACATAACTATAAGAATGTAGGGCAGTAGATAAAATGATATGAGGAATCGATTGGCTTAAGGACGCATGGTGTTAACCTTTACAGCGATTAACACATTGATCCAAACATTGATAAACACTATCCAAAGTGCAGAGATGCTATAAGCATGGAAATAGCAATAACTGAGAAGGTTGCCTATATTGAAGAAGTGCCATAAATGCAACTACAAATAATCAATTCATTGGGCATGACACCAATTGTTCAATCTTGGATAACAATCATATTCATAAAATAATAATCCTGTCAGTATTGAATATACAAATATATTCTTGAAATAACATTGATACTCTTTGTTACATGAGTTTCAAAGTGATATCATAGCAAAATTGAGAATTCAAGTAGTAGTCTCAAATATCCAAATTAATATGGAAACGGGGATGTTACACCTGTGCCCTCCTGACACTTTCGGCCTCTCCAGTATCCCCTACGTCGTTGTTCTCAATCTCCCCTACTTCCCTTCGAGTTTTTGATTCTACCCCATGAAAGCCTCTACTTCTTGGTGGTGTAATTGTGAGATGTCCCAAACGGTTTCGAGTCTCTTGAATCAATTCAAACACCACGCCTTCTTCTGCCACTCATACGGTACGGGTACCCTCTTCGTCACCGTACGCTTTGTGTCGTTCGACACCACCTTCGGCCCACACACTCGCTTTCGTACTTCTTCAATTTCCCTCTGCCATTCCTTTCCCCTCAAGTCGTCCCTCAGCATGTCTTCGTAGCCTTCTCCTTCACTCGGCTTGTTCTTCCATTCTCAAGACCCTATGAATGGCCTCATAGTCGTCTCCTTGTCCCTTTTGAGTACAGTTCTTATTTTCGCATAAGGTATTTGACATTAATTTTTTCTCTCCTAGGGTTTGAGAATACTTTGCCTCCTTCGGGTTTTGTCACGCTCCTCTTCTTGCCTTCAGTTGTTTGCTTCGTACCTCTGTAAGATCTACTAGCGGCAGTTCTCTCTGTAGGTCTCTTCTCATGAGTTTTAAAAGGCAAGGAAGGTTTGTGCCAGCAATTTGGGCAAACAGAACATCAACCGATCTACCGCACGGCTCACACCGAGTGAAGTACACACTACACTCTCTGAAACTTCCTCTCGTGCGACTTCCCTTCGTACATGAGTTTCAATCGATGCTTGTAGTATGTTGTCAAAGTCCACCGTCAGTGCCCTTTCACCCTTAAACAATTGAGTTCTTCATTCTTACGACTGCTGCTTGTACCCTTGTCCACTGGTTGGCCCATTATGCTACCTTCGCCATGTAACACTCCATCACTCCCAGATTCGTATCGGCAATGACGCCAAATGTTTGCCCTATAGGGTAACAGTTTAATGCATACGAGAATATTAAGTTAAGTACTAGATAGATGCACATATTGAGAAATCACGGGAGTATTTCAATTAATCTCATCAATACTCTTACAATATATCAGAACAACATCAACAATGTTTCTATTTCATCCCGACAACAAATACCACTTCAATGACTGGAGCTGCCTTTAGAATGCTGTACAAAAATGCAACATGGATGACTTCAGATGTTTTCTTGATCATTTATCCTCCTTGAGATGAAATGGGCCAAACTGTTCCTAGTTCTTTTCTATGAAACTTGACCTTGGTGAACCAAATGCACTTATATAGAATTTTTCCTGTCTTCACTACCCTATAGGGTGGAGTTTATTATTCTTCATCTTCGTGATTAATGTATCAATGATTTGATCTACATAAACTACAGTGATATTGTCAAGTTTTATTCTATGCAATTAAACTATTTAATAACATCAGTGGTGAAGTATGGCCAAAGTAATTCTACTTTGATAGGTAGATGTGACCTAACGTAAGATGGCAATTGAGTTCAAATGAATTATTACCCACCTTCTTGCTAATGATTTATACATTATGCACAATGCTGGAGAGGAATGAGCTTCATGTTTGAAGCGTAAAGCATTTCTTTCTAAAGGTGCAACTATACATTGTCTTCAACCTAGAACTAATGAGGGACTCAATGTTGATCATACTAGTGCTTGTACTTCTTAGTAGTTACTTGCAAGATCTTCTGATTTATTGTTGAATGTGTGGAGTAGTTTCAACAAATCTCGTAGTCATATCGAATTCCTTCTCTACATTTTTGATGCCTCATCTAATTGAATCAGTGGTGCTACATTAAAGGCTGCCACCTATTGGAACCTATGATGACCTGCTATGGATTGTCACATGGAGCCATGAAGTGCTTGATTGTAGCTATGTTGGAAAGACGACAAATTTTCATCCTGTATGCAGATGCTTAGAAGAATGCATGAAGAGAATGTGGACAATCATATAGTGGACTGCATGTCTACCCACCTATTCTAGATAGAACAATGTGGAACTTGTCACTTTTGTGTCCATCACGAACCACAATAAAGACCAGAAAGGGTTGAAATGCATTGTCCCTATCTAACATAGTGGTCTTTGGTAAGTCAAATTTGAACAATATGTTTTCAAAGAAAATCTTAGCAATGTCCTCCATAAAAAACCCTGTCTTGCAAAGCATCAGGACAACCATCTTCGAGAACCTATTAACCACAACATTTACACAATCATAATCATGTCTACTCATACGGAGATCTAACGTGAAATCCAAAAAAAAACTACAAGGACTATTTTTCATTAGTCAGCTTTGCAATAAAATGAATTGTGCAAGATCTAATGTATCCAACAACATTGTAACATGATTTTGGGCAGTTGTGCTTTTGCAAAACTAAGATTGTCTTCTTTATTCCAAATTGACCTACTACCCGACTACAGTGAGATACCCAAGTCATCATTTTACATGCCTTGGGAGGAACCTAGTTGTGCCCCATGTGCATATGAGTTTTTCTCCAAGAGCATGATGCTTTCGGTGATGCCTCAATTGAGAAATGGAATGCCCTTGTCCAAGTGCACGTAGAAGTTCATCATCTCACTCGCCTGTGATAAAAAATGTAAGCTCAACAGTATCTCAACAAAATCTAATACTTCCAATTAAAAAAAAAAGATATGAACAAGATGATCAAAGTGGTCCTTCTAGAGGTTGCATATAAGGCCTTATGCTTGAAGGTGACAATCTCCTCAAGAAAAGAGCCAAGTAACACTAATCTGAAAAGCGACAAAAAGTAGAAACCACCAAAGTCTTTAGAAAAGAAATGGTATCTTCCTTGTATGTCATAGTGAATAAGATAAGATAAGATACATTTATTAATGTCCAACGGAAGACCACAAAGCAGTTCAAACGGATTGCAAAAAGCAGAAAGGGGGCCAGCCCACAACAGAGACACCAAACGGTGCCTGAAGAAAAGCAACTGAACAACAAGAACAAAAAAAACAACAACCGAACAAGGTAGGGAGAGAGAGAGAGAGAGAGAGAGAGAGGTGCCAATCGGGAAAAAACCCAACCCCAGCTACAAAATCTGCTCTTTCGAGAAGAACCTCAAAACAAAGGGGTAACCAAAAGAGCTTGCACGAGGCCCGGACCGCCTCTAAAACTTTTTGGAAGGGGAGGAGAACCGCTGCTGAAAAGTGCACCTTCTGGAGACCACAAGCCGAAAATGGTTAGAGGGGGAACCAAGTTGGTACTTGGTTCCATGTACTATGTGAATCTCGAGAAGGAGGTAATCATCTGATAGGACTGAATAGTGTCATGGTGCTGAAGCTATAATGGGAGGTCTCGAAGTTCGGTGGTCTCCTAAATATAAAAAACAAGGCACCTCTACTCTATGTATCTGAAATATGTGGAGAGGGACTGAGCTCCTTGAAGAGGCAGTAGAATCTGCATCTAATCTCATAGTATATAGGACAACGGAAAATGAAATGCTCCTCAGTCTCAATCTCTAGCATATTGCATAACTGACAAATCTTGTTCTCTATCTATTTGATGATCGGTCTCAATGCCGAGACGATGAGAACCCACCCTAAAGGAACCAAGGGAGATACAGAGAGAATGTGTCTAGTGGTGGGATAAGGGGGGCAAACAACAAGTTCATCCATTAGCTCCTTGAAGTGCTTAACATAGAATAACATCTTTGGGCGGAGATCCTTGTGGGGGTTAACCCAAATAGTGTGGATGAACTGCCTCTAAATATCTGTCCTGACACACCTGTTCAGCTCCTATCCAAAATTAAGGAGATAATGAGTATCCAGAGAGTAATAGAAGGGAGGGAGACGATCCATCTCAATCCAAATAGACCCAAGAAGAGTCAAGACCCCAACAGACCAACCATGAGGCCGACCCGAAGAAACAAAAGCGGCTATGGACTTAGAAGAGTAGTAAGTGAGGTAGGGGTATCTGTGGCACCCTTCCCCAGAATCAACAAAACCCCGCAGGTGATGCAAAAACCAAATAAGGTTGAAGATGGTCCCAAGTTTGAAGGGGTGAGCCTCGAAGTCAACAAGAATGATATTAAGAGGGACAATTTGCTTGCATTTGATGATGCATCAATGAAGAAATTGAACCTGCTTTGCAAAGGCACAATTAAACTCCAAAAGGGATGACCCCAACCCATAGAACCATAAAGAATAATAGGCCTAATTAAAGTGTCCATAAGTGTCATCTTGGACGTGGTGTCTTGGAAATGATGATGGTAAGTGTAGGGAGAAGAGATCTCAACCTCCACCCTGTTGTCCGGTAAATGGGTAGTTAGACGGTTAGTCGGTCCGAAGGAGTTACACAGATGTGATGATTCGCCTCGCATCCCTTTGGACACTATATGTATACATTCTCCTTTCCGTAAGGAGGCAGATTATGATATATGAAATACCTTTGTACTTGATGATGAATGTATAAATACAATGTTATACCTTCTCTGTTGATTACTTTACTTTATATGTATCTGTTCAATTAAGTTTACCCCGGAGGGCAAACGTTTGGCGTTGTTGCCTACACGTACTCGGGAAGACAAGAACTGGATGGCGTACGGGCACTATGGGCCTACCAGTTGGTGAGATTCACCCAAAGGCCGACGACGCACGTACGAAGCTCTACGAAGGAGAAGACACTACAATGAGGAAATCACTCAATTGAGAAGTGTTGGAATAAAATGACACGAATGAATAAAAGTGTTTTTAAAAAAACAAAAAAAACAAATTGATGTGTTGATTATTGCTCTGTCGAGAAGTGAGCAAAGAATTTATGCCCAATCAATTGAATAAAAATAGAATTTTAAAGAAGGAACTCGAGGAAGAACAATCCGCTAGAAAAGTTGTACTCGCACAGCAACAAGCTGAGCGAAGGGAGAGATTCAGAAGACACGCCGAAGGACTACCGAAGGGAGTAAGTGAAGGCGAGGGTTTGGAGAAATCTGACTGGGAGGCCGAGAGAAGTGACGAGGATCGCTTAGAGGAAACAAGGAGCTTGTTTGGGTCCTTAACCTTAAACCCACGGACGGAAGCAAAAGAAGCCCGAAGGAAGAAGAGGAAGCCGCGCGGAGGGAGGCTCAAGATACCGCTGGCATCGTGAGTATCGAAGTGACAAAGGGGCACGAGGATCACACCACTTCGAGTAATTCGGGAACATCAACTAACCAAACACCAAACATTTCTGGAGGACTGACGCCGACAGGACTATTCCAGTCTGTCACACAACTATTACTGCAAACACATTCGGCAGCCCAACCGGCAGCTCAACGGGTGGTACAGACCATCGTACAACCCCCAAGAGTGAATATGGCAACTAACAAGGAGAAGTTGCCGAAGTTCCATGGCGATGGAAAAGAGGATCCCGTCTGACATTGCCACACATGCTAGACAATTTGGTCAGCGAATGGAGTCGCTGGCCAGCGGAGTGGATGAAACAATTTCCGGCAACCCTCCGAGGGGTAGCGATCGATTGGTACTCTGACTTAGACAAAACCGGAGTGACCACCTGGGACGCATTAAAGAAGGCATTCGAGAACGAGTTTCGGCTCCTGAGAGACGACAATGAAATCGTATTCGAAATATATGGAACCAAGCAAGGGAAAAAGGAGACGGTGCGGGCCTATGACCGCCGGCTAAAGGAATTAGTGGGAAAGATGGAGAGTCAGCCAGCCGACGGCTTGAAGAAGAGATGGTTCGTAGAAGGGCTGAAATCAAACCTCCGAAGGAAGATGAAGATAGTTCCTCCCACCTCGTATGACGATGCATATAACCGGGCCATGGACCTAGAAAGTGAGCACAAGACATCGAAAAAGAAGAGAAGTAAATCCTCTTCGTCGTACGATGACACTTCCGAAGAAGAAAACAGCAGTGACGATGGATCGAAGAAGCTCACGACGCTCCAAAAAGATATGGAGACAATGTTAAAAGAATTCAAGACAAAGAAGGGGGGTAAGAGCAAAGACGACGAACTATGGTGCATAGATTGCAAGGAGAATTGCCACTCCAAAGGCTCCTGTCCAAAAAAATTATTCTGTGATATCTGCCAAATTATGGGTCAATCTGTGAAGGAGTGCCCGTACATCATGAAGTCACGAAGTGCACATGTATTGTTCATAGAACAGGCCATAATGTCCGCACGAGCACGCACCTCCCAACAAACAAACACCACGGCGTCATCCGGAGGCTACCGGGATAATAGGCGATGGGGAAATAATAACAGTAATAACAATAACAACCGAAGTTGCATCCAGTATGACGCCAAAGGGAGACCTATCATCCAATGCAGGGCCTGTAGCCAATGGGTGCACTTCGCTCGTGACTGCAAAGCCGAGGGTGCTTCCCCACAGCACTTGTGTAAATGGTGTGGTCCCGGCGACCACGACGATGCACACTGTCTGAAGGGACTGAACCTCATAGACATCGATAATACTGTGCTCGTACTTACAAGGGGCCAAGCGAAGAAGGCCACATATTCGGATCCCCGTACAGAGACGGAGAGGGCACGCGAAGCAAAAGCAATAAATGAGAAGGAGATGGCCACACAACAGAAGAGCACACAGGAAGCTACCAACACCTCACGCACGAAGACGGAGGAAAACATCCTAAGGCAGGTATTACAGACGGAGGCGGCGGTAAAACTCTAGGACCTCCTGGAGACCATACCTCAATTAAGGACGACTATCCTTAACACGTCACCATCACAACCTCGTCAGGTACACGAAACTTCTCCAAGTCTTACTGCAGATCCTATGTTGCTGGCTATGAATAGTGGGCGTCACCCAGCGGTGGTCGAGACGGGTATCCTTGGCACCACTCTCATAGACACCATTGTAGATGGAGGGTTCGAAGTAAATGTACTTCTGGAGGAGACATGGAAAAAGATGGGGAAACCCACGCTGTGGCCTCCGACATTCAGCCTGTTGGGGGCAAACCAGCACGGCATCAAACCCATCGGAACCCTCATGGCTCAACACGTGATGATTGGGACACAACCCTTCGTACTCGACTTTGTGGTGATCCCACTAAAGAAAAAGGGGTACAATGCTATTTTGGGACAAGGCTGGCTCACCTTGGCGAAGGTGAACCAGAACTGGAAGCGGAACACACTCACCATGGAGACTGCCGAGAGGACGTATGCAATTGATCTCTGCACGCAAATGGTGAATGAGGAGTTAGCATCTTCGGACTAATAATCTGAAGGAGAGCAATTGGGAGACGACTAAGGGCAAAGAAGAATGGAGCCCAATTACGAAGGGGTGTTGGAGTTGGAAGAATGTTCTGGGGATGATGGAGATTCAATGAATGGCCTCTTTCATTGGCAAATGGAAGATTACGAGTTCTTCACACCATCTTGTAACATGCTAAGCATTAGGGAGGAGAAAGCCACCCCCGCACACTAGTTTAGGAAGGAAGAACCCATCAAAAACCAGGAGATAAAACCAAAGGGGAAAAACCTCGGTGATGACGCTCGTGTCGGCGATGGTTGGAACCCTGTGGCCGCAGTCTTCAAAATCTTTATTCTCCTTCTAATTTACGGGCGAGAGACCGTGGTTCCTATAGAATTTACGGTTCCAAGCATTGCGAACGCCATTGAAAATAGACTCAACAACATGGAAAGCTTGAGGGAGCGGCTGCACGCACTCGATAAATTAGATGAAAGAAGAATGATAGCCCAATGGGCAACTGAGGTTGCACAACAACGAAGAAAATACAAATACCTTCGTCAGATGAAGTTTACACCCGGTCAGTTGGTATTGAAGTTTAATGGGCAAAATGAAATTGAACTTGGCAAATTTAAAGTAAAGTGGCTAGGTCCTTATAAAACCCAAGAAGTTGCCAACGACTAGGAGATTTCGGACACGGTCAATGGATCGAAATTGAGAACCCACCCTAAAGGAACCAAGGGAGATACAACGAGAATGTGCCTAGTGGTGGGATAAGGGGGCCGAACAATGAGTCCATCCCTCAGCTCCTTGAAGTGCTCAACATAGAATAACATCTTTGGGCAGAGACCCTTGTGGGTGTTAACCCAAATAGTGTGGATGAACTGCCTCTAAATATCTGTCCTGACACACCTGTTCAGCTCCTATCTAAATTTAAGGAGATAATGAGCATCCAGAGAGTAATGGAAGGAAGGGAGACGATCCATCTCAATCCTAATAGACCCATAAAGAGTCAAGACCTCAGCAGACCAATCACGAGGCTGATTCGAAGAAACAAAAGCAGCTATGGAATAAGAAGAGTTGTAAGCGAGGTAGGGGTATCTGTGGCACCCTTCCCCAGAATCAACAAAACCCCGCAGGCGATGCAAAAACCAAATAAGGTTGAAGATGGTCCCAAGTTTGAAGGGGTGAGCCTCGAAGTCAACAAGAATGACATTAAGAGGGACAATCTGCTTGCATTCGATGATGCATCAATGAAGAAATTGAACCTGCTTTGCAGAAGCCCAATTAGACTCCAAAAGGGATGACCCGAAACCATAGAACCATAAAGAACAATAGGCCTAATTAAAGTGTCCATAAGTGTCATCTTGGACGTGGTGTCCTAGAAATGATGACGGTAAGTGCAGGGAAAAGAGATCTCAACCTCCACCCCTCTGAAGAAAAAGTGAAGGTGAGAGGTCTTAAGGCAATTGAAGACCATGGCCTTTGTTTTCCCCGAATTAACTATCAGCTATCTAAGGTCACAGAAAGCCCCAAGATTCTCCACCTATCTCTACAAACCCTCGGGAAAAGAAGGCAAGAGAACAACATCATCAACAAAGAGAAAAATAGAAATCAAAACATGGTGGAGATGGCAACCATTCATTAAATGGGAGTGCTCCAGAAGAAATCCCTTCGACTCATCAATGTAAATACCAAATAAGGTGGGAGAAAGGGGGCAGCCCAGCTTAACACCAATGGTGCTCTTGAAAAAGTTAGGCAATCCATGGGGGGTCTTAAGACGAGCCAGGACCCTATCGTAAATTCCCAAAATGGTTGTTAGAAGGATCTCAGAAATACCAATGTCACAGAGGGGGCAAAATTCCAATAATGTCCTTGCACGAAATGTTATATCCATCTCAATCCAAAATTAGTAGATCACAAATCTGGATTGTTGTTCTAAATCCCTCACTGGCATTGTCGGTTTGTAGTTACAAAGAGTGATGAAATTTATAATATGCTTTTTGAACTATTGCAGAAAGTCCCTTGAAACAAAGCAATTGTTGAATATAGATAGTTGTTTAAGGGAACTCTATCATAGAATGGAAGAATAAGTATAAGGAAGGAATCTCCCTTTTTGAGGTCTGCCTTATGAGCTCCTTTCACCCTTCACCATTGGAGGTAGTCGTTGCTTCATCGGGGTGAAATTTTCACTAGGATAGATGATGTTATGATTGATAACAACAGCATATGGAGGACATTCATGACTGAGTACACGCTCAAATGGAGTTCCTCCAGATTTAGATGGATATTTGGCATGTACGGTGCACTATTTCAGTGGAATCGTAATGAATGCTTCACAATTCTAAGCTTGGTGTCGTTTACATTAGAGTGGAGCAGTGGAAGCTTAATGGAGTATAGCATGACAACTTACTGAGGCCCTAGATTGATTCGGGATCTAGGCAGTGATGGGAGCATTCAACATATGATTGTTCGAGGGCAAGCAACCTCTGGGAAGGGAGGACTGTAATGTCCCCTTTGGCGACCAAATAATTAAATTAAATCAATAATTAAGGGTCCATTGAAATTAATAATTAATTGGGGCCACATTACTTATTTTCCTCATTAAGGGGCCCTATTGAAACTCAAAGTTATGGAGGGAAAATTGCTATAAGCATGAAAGGAAATCAAAGGGTAGCTTGAGGGCATGGAAGAGTTGTGATATCATCATCCATTCACTGAAGGCTTGCGAGCTAGAGGAACGAATTGCAGTTTTGGTGGGAGTAACTCCTCACCTTAGTCTGACAGGAAATCAAATTTGTGAAGTCTGCTTCCCGTGACAAATGTGCTGAGAATTTGTAAATTTTCAGTTCAAGAAAGTAAAGTGAAGTTGTAATCCAAACAAGTGCAGATCATAAACAAGGTAATCTGGTCAATTGAGGCTGCGAATTTGATCCAGAGATATTGCCAAGTTCGTAAGGAGCAATCCAAGACTGAGCTTGTATGCATTCAAATTGAATATTTTACCCGACAAGCTTGGTATACAAATCGAGCAAAATAATAACCGAGCACGGTGAGAAAAATAATAAGCGACCACAGTGAGCAAACTAAGAAAAAGCGATCATTGCTGGACAATGCAAGTAGTCAACTAACAATGATCATTGTGCACGAGACTTCAGAATCTCAATCTGAAGGAACAGTTTCATTGTTTCAGTATTGTTGATCCATAAATAACGAAATAGTTAATCAGCGGACTAAGTGCGAGAGAGCTCGAGGTGGTTCACACATCAAGGATTGTAGACAAATTATCAAGCAAGGGCAATGCCGACACTCTGCTTTACTCAAAAGAACTATTGGGGGAGTGTGATCAAAACACTGAATCTATCAAAGAGGAATCAAAATAAAAATCTAATCACCCAGCCATACTACTACGGAGTTTTATGATAGGTTCAATGAACGCTCAATTAAGGCGTGCCATATGCATATCGGCTTCAATATTGTAATTCAACAATATCACAACATATATGTACTGTGACAATATTTTATAGGGGTTATGATCAATCAGTACCTTCTTGCAAGTTAGCCTACGCAAGCAATTTGGAAGTTGATTTCGGGAATGGTTGCACTCGAGAGGATTCATTGTAGTGTCCCAATTCAAACAATCAATCGGTCTCTTCCGATGAACCATGCATTCAAAGTGATCGCAGGCCGGAGGTTTACAATATTGGCATTTGTAGAAGCTTCATCATAAAATGGAATGTATGCAACACTAACTATCTTGAGAACTCTCTTCAATCCAAACTCGAGATTTGCATCTATCCTCTTTATTCAAGACTTCCAACGAAGATATGAATATATCACAACCCTCATTTTGCAACTGTAGATAGATGCCAATAGTATTCATGATGTTGATATAAACAATGTTGAATTCCAGTGTTTTGATATGCATCAGATGTTGAATAATGCGTTGCAAGCTTAAGTTTTCAATAGAAAAACAAATATTTGGTTCTGATTTTGGTGAGTAAATTGCTTGTGCTATTTTCTTGAAGCATTTCATTGTAATTTTAGCTAGGGATATTTCATGAATAAAGTGTGTTTAGCAAAGTTTAAACTAATGTGATCAAGCCAAACCATTGACATAAACAGCTGTGGGTAGTTAAACTATTTTATCCCTAGAGGCTAAAGATAATCAACATAACAACTGTAATTGATTACAATTTTTATTTCTTGAAATTGAAAACCAAGCCAGATTATTGTTCTAGTATCAGGTAATTATTTTATTATTGAAATGTGGTAATCGTACATGTGTGCATTTATTAGAATCAAGAGTTCGTACTGTTCCATATTTAAAGAGTAGATTATATAGTGATATCATTATATGTGATGTCCCCTTTCAAACAAGAATTTAGTAAATAATAATATTAAAATATTAAATTAATAAAGAATACAAATTAAAGACGATATATGATTAAATAAGTTCTAATTAAAGATTTAAACTTATTATTAAAAGAAACAAGCATGATATAAGAAACCTCAAATTGCTTGAGGACAAGCAAATTGAAGATGGGGGAACTGTGATGTCCCTCAATTAGAACTCCTTGTATTCGTAAATTCTCATAATTAAGTATAATTATTATTATCAAAGATGGGTAATATTGTTACCTTCGTTTAAAAATTAATATCATTATGGAACTATTATTTATTAGTAATAACATTGCCATTTCAATTAATTATTATTAACAACATTGTAATATTATTAATAATATAGTTGTTAATAATAATAATCATTTAAAAATAAATTATTTAATAAATTAAATAAACATTATTAATAATAATTAAATATTACCTTTTAATAATAATATATATTATAATACATATATATAATATATATATTATAATATATTATCACTATGTGATAATAAAGGAATCGACATGTTTTAAAATGGTGAGCGGCATACTTAGTCGCACCTTAGGTGTTGCAACTGAGTCAAGGCTGCGACCAGTCGCACCCCCTAAGGGGAGCGACACTTGTGGAGGGGACGTGACTCCCCCTCCCATAAGCATATAAAAAGGTAACAAATAAATACCGAATTGGGGGGGGGGGGGGGGGGNTAATATAAAGGAAGCAAAAAAAAGGAAATACAAAAGGGACTAGGAGGAAGTAGTGATGCCGCAGGGAAATAGGAGACAAATTCGACTCAGCAAACAAAGGAATAAAACAAAGTCACAAGACTGATCATCACACGGGAACGGTGACTCAACAACTTGCTGGCAACAATCAACTTGACACAGTTGGGAATCGAAAGGGAGTACGAAACCAAACCCACAAATAACTTTCAACGCGGAAGCACAATATAATAACAGTGACTTAGCGGATATATCAGTCATACCAGCCCCATATACAATGCCGAAGAGTTGTATATAGTCTTCCTGTCAGAAAAGAGTTGAGATATCAGAGGTAATATTAATCTGATACTTATTTGATAGTTAATTATTATCTTGACATTTATGTCAAGAGTGCTCTTAATTAGAGAATGGTATTTATTGCTGATGTAGCCCAAAACCTTCAGAAACAACAATTCAGAAAAAATAACACAATGTCAGAATAACAGAACTTCAAATTCTCATTAACTACGTCCAACTTATTCTACTCTACAATGAAAGAAAACTCCTACTTATTACAATTCTGAAAATTACCATATTTGGCAGATTTTCGGGAAAAACAAATTTTTCCATTTTTTATAATTATTAAAACTCATCCTACGAATCTCGATTTTTCCCAAGAAAATCTCTCAACTAAGGCAAGATGAATTGCCAACTAACCCACGAAATCAGAAACACGATTTTGAATTTATTACAAAAGAGCAAAACTCAAAAAACTGGAAAGAAATAGAAAAAGATAATTTTGGAGGTCAAGATGAAATTTCAGGCTCTCGAAAAAATGTTGAAACGGCCACCAACAGAGCTGGCTGAGTTGGAATTTCCATTAATTGTTCCTCACGCATCTACCTGTAAAATTTCAGCAAAAACCCACATCCGAGTAAAAAGTTATGACCTCCGAAAGTTGTTGCATCATTCTCCCCTTCTTTAAAGGAACGCAGCTCCTGCAAGTAGTTGTCTGTGAATTGCTGCAACTTTGTGGGGTCCAACTTCATCACTTCCCACTTTGAGATCCAGGTACTATCTGTCGCTGGTAATCCCTCCCACTAAATCAGGTACCTGTTGTAATGACAATTCCGTGTGACTGTATACTGTGTATCCATAATGTGGGCAATCTTTTCCTTCTTTTTACTTGGAAGGTGGTGATGCCAATCCACCTCATCTCTACTATCTGGCTCAGATAGATTTCCATGAAATGCATACAAATCTGAAACATTAAACACATGAGAAATATCCAAATCATCTGGTAAACAAACCTCATAAGCATTATCATTGATCTTCTTCAGAATTCGGCAAGGACCTATCTTTTTGTATTTCAGCTTATGATAGGTGCCAGTAGGAAATCTCTCACGTCTCAAATACACCATCACCAAATCACCTATATTAAATATGTCTCCTACTGATATCTGTAGCAACCTTATATCTCTCATTGCTATCCTGTAATTTAGTCCTGACATCTTGTTGAAGTTGTTGAAGGTGTTCAGCAAATGCTTCCCCATCATCGCTAATTCTATCTTCCACAGGAAGTTGTACAAGGTCCAAAACACCCTGAGGATTCTTACCATATAAATCTGAAAAGGAGATTTTCCAATTGATCTGTTAAGAGAACTGTTGTAAGAAAACTCGGCTTGAGGCAACGCCAAGTCCCACTGCTTGGGCTTTTCACCAACAATGCACCGTAATAGGTTTCCCAAACTTCGATTGACCACCTTAGTTTGCCCATCAGTTTGGGGATGATAGGCATTGCTAAACTGCAACTGTGTTCCCATCATCTTCCATAAGGTCCTCCAGAAATGACTCAAAAATTTAGTATCCCTATCAGATGTGATAGTCTTTGGAATGCCGTGGAGTCTAACAACTTTTGAGAAAAATAAGTTGGCTATCCTTGTGGCATCACTAGTTTTTTTACAAGCAATAAAATGAGCCATTTTAGAGAATCTATCAACAACTACAAAAATAGAATCTGCACCTCGCTGGGCGTGGGGAAGCCCCAATACAAAATCCATACTCACATCTATCCATGGCTCGATGGGTACAGGTAGAGGTGTATACAAGCTTGTATTTTGGGAGTGACCCTTAGCCACATGATAGATTCTGCATCTTGCCACATTCTTAGTAATGTCCCTTTTCAGTTTTGGCCAGTAGTATTTATCTTCAACCAGGGCTATCGTCTTGTCCTTCCCAAAGTGACCAGCTAAACCACCACTATGAAATTCACGGATAATATTTTCCCTCATGGAACCAGGTGGTATACAAAGTTGTTTTCTTCTAAAGAGGTAACCATCCTGCAGAAAGTATTCTCCTCTCATATGATCTAAAAGACTAGTTGTTGGCTCTTTAATCTTCTCTATAATTTCCCAAAAATCATCATCAGCCTCATACAAAACTTTAATAGACTCAAAACCAATGACCTCTGTTTCCATTGTAGTTATTAGTGTAACACACTGACTTAGGGCATCAACAACCTGATTCTGCTTTCCAGACTTATGCTTCAAAACAAAATTATACCCTTGCAAGAAAGACACCCATTTAGCATGCCTACTATTCAATTCACATATTTCAAGGCCAAATGATCTATAAACAATACAAATTCTTGTGGGACCAAATGGTGCCTCCAATGCCTTAAGGCTTGAACAATAGCATAAAATTCTAAATCATAGGTAGAATAGTTCTTCCTCACATCATTTAACTTTTCACTGAAAAAGGCTATTGGTTTACCTTCCTGGCTAAGAACAACACCTATGCCAACATGGGAAGCATCACAGTCTACTTCAAATACTTTATCAAAATTTGGAAGTGCCAATATAGGAGCTTCAGTTACGTTTTTCTTCAAGAACTTGAAACTTTCTTTAGCATTTGTTGTCCATGTGAATTCCTTTCCTTTCGTACAATCTGTTATGGGTGCGACAATACTGCTAAAATTTGGAATAAACTTTCTATAGAAGGTTGCTAATCCATGAAAACTCCTGACCCCTGTTATGCTAGATGGACTATGCCATTCTAGGATTGCCTGGACCTTTTCTGGATCCATCTGAACACCATCTCCAGAAACGACGAAGCCCAGAAAAGTCAAACTATTTTGCATGAATCTGCACTTCTTTAAATTTGCATAGAGCTTCTCTTTCCTCCGTACACTCGAGATGATCCTCAAATGTTGTAGCTATTCTCCTTTGTTTTTGCTATAAATTAGGATATCATCAAAATAAACTACAACAAACTTACCAATGTAGGATCGTAAAACAATATTCATCAATCTCATGAATGTACTTGGTGCATTAGAAAGCCCAAATGGCATAACCATCCATTCATACAAGCCATCCCTAGTCTTAAAAGTTGTCTTCCACTCATCTCCTTCACGAATTCGAATCTAGTGGTATCCACTTCGTAGATCAATCTTGCTAAAGTATTTGGCCCCTGCTAATTCATCCATCATATCCTCTATGCGAGGAATAGGAAACCGATACTTGATAGTAATCTTATTAATTGCTCTACTATCGGTACACATCCTCCATGTTCCATCCTTCTTCGGAGTCAGCAATGCGGGCACAACACATGGGCTCATGCTTTCTCTAACCAGGCCTTTCTCAATTAGTTTTGTTACTTGCTTGTTGAGCTCTGCATGTTGCGTGGGGTTCATTCGATAAGCTACTTGATTAGGAAGAGTTGCTCCAGGAATAAGATCAATATGGTTTTGTATATCCGTTTTTGGTGGGAGACCGTCAGGTAGCCCATTTGGAATAACATCAGTAAATTCTTCTAGTATCTTTACTGCATCATGTGGTACTATGTTTTCTAGTTCCTCACCCCTTTTTACTACCAATGCATTGCAGCAACCTGTCACCTTCATTTCTTTGACAACATCCTTTGCAGACAACATGGTCTCATTCATCCTTTCATCCTTAAGTGGTAAGAGAGTCACTTTAGAGCCATCCTTCCAGAAGGTATATGTATTTTTCTCTCCGTCATGCATGATATTTCTATCATACTGCCATGGCCTTCCCAAAAAAATATGACAAGCATCCATAGGAATAACATCACACCATATCTCATCCTTATAGATTTTTCCTATAGTAAAACTAACCAAGCATCTTTTATCAACAGTAACATCATTTCCTTTCTTAAACCATGCAATACGCCAAGGACGTGGATGTTTCTCACATTGCAAATTTAATTTCTCTACCATTTCCTTAGCTACCATATTCTCACAACTACCCCCATCAATAATAACTTGGCATACCTTTCCACCTGAAGTGCATCTAGTTCTCAAGATGTTGGTTCGAAGCCACGAATCATCAAAGTTCTTTTCAGGGACGTCTTCCTTCTCTGGAATGATCATTGATCTCCTCATCATGAGAGATTCTCCCACATTTGGTAGGACTTCTTGTTCTGCTCCTGCTGCTATAAATTCAGGCTGAACCAAGTTCACTCTAGGCTGTCCTCCTTGATTTCTTTCTTGCATGTTATAATTTGAGCATTCAAAGGCTCTGTGTCGTTCTCCACACCTAAAACAAGTGAAAGGCCTTCTCTAGTTTTCCCAGCGTCTTCCGCTTCCGTAGCCTCGTCCTCTCTGAAACCCCCTTCCTCTTTCTTGATTTGAAGGATCTTGCCTAGTGTCTATATTTTTTTCAAACCCTTGATAAGGCTCTCCTTGACCATTATTAGAACCTCCCCGAAATGGAGATGAGGTACCCCTTCGACCACCTCTATTCCTCTGGATATATTGCCTATTCTGCTTTTCTTCAACTTTTAGAGCTAATTGGTAGGCTTCTTCCATACTGTTAACACGATGCATGCTCAATTCATCTTGGCTGGAGAACTTTAGGCCATTTATATATCTAGTAGCCATCTACTCATTATTTTCTTGGTGCTCTATGCGCATGGATAGCTTGTAGAATTCATTTGTATAGTCTTGCACTGAAGACAAGTTTTGCTTCAAATTTTGGAACCTGCGAAAGAGAGTTTGTGAATAATCCATGGGTAAGAATTTTTCTTTGAGCTTTTTCTCCATCTTGCTCCATGTCTTAATCTTTTCCTTTTCCTTTCTAGTTCGTTCCTTTTGGAGGTGATCCCACCATATCATTGCATGTCCTTTTAATTTTGTGCATGCAAACTTCATCTTCTTTTCTTGTGTCATAGGCTTCCATTCAAAACATTTCCCCATCTTGTTTAGCCAGTCTATTAATTCTTCTAGCCTAAGACTACCAGCATAGTCTGAAATGTCAATCTTGATTGATTCACTTCTTCCTTCTAAAGCCCTGAGAACTCTATCTTCATAGCTCATTTCTTCCAGCCTTTCTTCTATATTTTCTTCATTTTGGTCAGCACCTCCTCGGTTTCCCTCTACATCAGATTCATTCCCTCTTTGTATTCCTTGATTATCCATTCGCTCACTGAGTCGTTAAATCTACCTCTGCATATCCAACATCGATCTTTGCATCGGCGTGACACCTCCTCTTCCTCTTCCTCTGCCTCTTCCTCTCCCAGCCATCTTCCTGCTCTGGTACCAAATGATGCAATCCAAAACCTTCAGAAACAACAATTCAGAAAAAATAACACAATGCAAGAATAACAGAACTTCAAATTCTCATTAACTGCGTCCAACTTACTCTGCCTCTACAATGAAAGAAAACTCCTATTTATTACAATTCCGAAAATTACCATATTTGGCAGATTTTTGGGAAAAACAATTTTTTTCTATTTTTGGTAACTTTTAAAACTCATCCTACTAATCTCGATTTTTCCCAAGAAAATCTCTCAACTAAGGCAAGATGAATTGCCAACTAACCCACGAAATTAGAAACACGATTTCGGATTTATTACAAAAAGCAAAACTCAAAAAACTAGAAAGAAATAGAAAAAGCTAATTTTGGAGGTCAAGACGAAATTTCAGGCTCTCGAAAAAATGTCGAAATGGCCACCAACAAAGCTGGCTGAGTTGGAATTTCCATTAACTCTTCCTCACGCATCTGCCTGTAATATTTCAGCAAAAACCCACATCCTAGTCAAACGTTATGACCTTTGAAAGTTGTTGCATCAATTGCAAAGTTATAACCATTTAGAAATTAATATTTTGTCTAAGATATTTTGATTCATTATAGGAACCAAGTTAACCTTGGTAGAGGGCATTAATGATGAATGTCAAGTTTTCCTTAATGTGATCTCAAAGATCTAAGAGAGCATTCTTAATGAATGTTGGATTTCAAATTGGAACCCAGAGAGAGATTTAGAATCTCTTAGAGACAATATATATTGTAGTGATTAATCATATACATATGAAGAGATAAGAGACTTGGCTAGAGGTGGGATCTGTTCCAAGTAATAATGATTGATGGTTTACCATCTATAGAGAACCTAGAGGCCTTAGGAAGATACTCTCCATAAGATGGTTGCTTAGCTGAGAATTGTTCTCATTAGAGGGTTAAGCAATCTGATCGAAATATCTTCCTAAGGATTAGTTGGGTTTAACATAGGGTTAGTGTGTAGTTTATTACATTAATGTTTATATATATACATGTTTATCTTACTATCGACTAACACATGATTAGGTTCCAGCATTAAAGACTCAATCTAGAAGTAGGAACATTACATTATACCAATTTATTGGTCTGAAATATTTGAACCCTGAAAAAGACACAAATGCATCTCATTCTATTTATTAGATATGCTGAAAATGGAAACAAAAAAAAATATCATTTTCTCATTGCTATTCTTGTCAATCAAAACTAAATTAGAAATGTGAAGGAACAATCCCAACTTCATTGTAAAATAAAAAATAATTAAACACCACTTTTCTTCAAAAACGTTGTATCCACTTGTGTTGATGATCCAACATACAATGATTATCCCCTAATGTAATCTTGAACAAGAGAGACTTAATAACTTAGATGTGGAAGCATATCGTTTCCAATTAAATTGTCCAGTTTTACAAATTTCAAAACATACTAAAATTCTAATAATTGAATGATAAGCATACAGACAAGATTTCTAAGTGCATTTGTGTTTGCCTACAAGTTAGTATTTTTCTATTTTCTTGCAAGATAGCACAAACAATAGGGTGAGAGAGAAAAACCTTAGATAAAGTATTGGGAAGTAGGCGAGGGAGCTTTTCATGTAAGGCATGTACATATGTCTCCAAGTCATCCTTACAACTGGGTTGAGATGACATATGAAATGGAAGTTAATATTTTTGAAAACACAATGCTAATCTACAAAGAAAAACAATTCAAGAAAATTGATTCTAAAGAAATGTCTAACATGGAAAGTATATTATGAATTATTTTACCAAATCAAAGGAATAATATATAATTTAACATAGGTTGAAAATATACTAGAAACTTAAGTAATGTGTTCAAAAGCCTCAGTCTTTCTTGAGGTACCAAATATTAATAAATAATTAAGCGTGCATTTACCAGTATATTGGAGAATATTAATGGTGCACAAATGTTGAGTGTATCTTCAGAAATTTTATAAGCTAAAATTATTTCGAGGATGTTTTCAAACATAATTTCAAATGGCACCATAATGAGAGCACAAAACTACTAGAAAGATTGCACAAAATGGCTCCAACATTAATTGAGAATAAATTTGCATAAGTGGGATGATCACTAAAGAAGAGGGATCAGACCACGATCTTATATAATTCTAGTTCTAGTTACATGTTAATGGCTCAAATTTGTACCAGAGAATGATTAGGAAGAAATAACATAATCTAATTTATCAAAGGTCATGTCCATCAAAATATTCAATGTCATCAATGGTCTTCGATGGTTTGCATTTTACAATACTGCGATCCTATTTTGATCTGAGATTATTCTTTCTCGGCTTATGAGCCCCAATATCTTATTCTTTCGTACCAAAAACAGCTACTACTTTGTCTTGTTCTAGAAATCAATTTTACATATCAATTTTTTTTCTGTACACAATAATAATTAGGAATAATACACTTATTACCAACTTCTCAAGTACGTATGTTATCTTTCTTTAAACTCTGAAGGCATCTGGGACATCCAAACAATATCTTATTATAAGCATAAACACTAATCTCTGTGATGAAAAAAGTTGTAAATCTATCCTTTTGCAGAATACTAGCATTAATATACCCATAGAGGTCACTAACAAAAGGGTATAACTCACACAATACCACTACAAGCAAAATTCTATTGTTGGTAGGCAAAAGAGACATTGCTTCATCGACACATTCAGGATTTAAAAGATCAATGTATATCTATTAATATTTTAATTTGTTTCTTACAAGACAATAGAAAACAACATGCAATGATAAACTAAAACTACCCTAGATACTAAGCACCGAACAAAATATAAAGCTATCACCACTGTACAATTTTGTCAGGAGGTTTTACAAACGATAACTGAAATGAAGTTTTGTTTTATCTTTTCATCTTGGTAAAGAATGCAAGCCCTGACAGGTTCTTTCCTCACAAGCAGGGCTTTATGTTTTAATACTTGCAACCAAACGAAACTAAGCTAGGAAAAACAAAAGTTTTTTACTGGTTGAAATTAGAGACTAATGAATTTACATGCAAAATAATAAGATAAATGAATTACATGTGACACAACTGATGCAACCTAAATTTACACCATAGGATTCATTCTCATTATTGAAAGCCAAAACAAAGAAGATCTCATAAACTTCATTAACTATCCTTCCCTAAAGAGCAAAAACCAAAAAAAAAATCCTTTTCTATTACTAAAATTTCCTAGAAAATCTTTCCTAATATGAACTTACTCTTTCTAGCAGTTTCTAACAGTTTTTGACTTGCCATCTTTTGTAAATCCACATGCTTATTCGCATGGCCATGAAAGTTGCCAGTTATTTTTGGCTGAATAAATTAGGACATTGTCAACTTTTTAATCTATTTGTATATTAAAGTTTGAAACTACTTAAAAATCCAAGTTTGAAAAAAACTAGAAAAATCATGAAGACATCAATTTGAGGCTCAAGATGATTGAAATTGGCCCTGGAAAAGTGTTGAGAAAGGCTCCAACTCAATTGGTTCAGTTGACATCACATTCAAGTCTACCAAACACTTGTCCACGTAAAATTTCAAATCAAACAAACTCCTTGGTCAAAGGTTGTAGCCTTCAAAAGTCCTTGCATCATTCTCCTCTACTTGAAAAAACCTCAGCTCTTGCGAATTCATTTCTGCGAACTTGTGCCATGTATCTTAATCCAACTTCTTCAATTCCCACTCTATAATCCATGTGTTATCTTCACATGCTAGCCCTTCCTACTCTACCAAATATTTATTGTACTGCTGCTGGAATCTCCTATTGCAAGTCAACTCCTTCCTCAACTTCATCGTCATGATCCTCTCCACCAAAAACATATAAATAAAAAACTTAAAGACCGAAGAAATGTCAAAATTTATTGGTAAGTCTACCTTGTAAGCATTGTCATTGATCTTCTTGTAATCCTACACAAACCAATTTACTTGTATTTTAACTTGTAAGTTCCCTTGGGAAACCGCTCTCTTCTCAAATAAACCATCACTAACACACCTTCATTGAATAATTTATGCCTTCCACTAGTATCTATAGCAGTTTGGACTTGTCATTGCTCTCTTGTAGTTTTTGCTTCACCTCTAGTTGTAATCGTTCAAGGTGTTCTACATATACTTCCTCATCATCACAAATCCTATCTTCAATTCATACCTACACCAAGTCTGAAATACCCTCAAGATCCCTACAATAAACAATTTGAAATGACAATTTACCAATTGATCTATTTAATAAACTATGATAGATAAATTCGGCTACTAATAATGCCAAGACCTATTGTCTTGGTTTCTCTCCAACGATGTTGTTTGCCCCGTAGGGTAAAGTTCAAAACATAACAGTATGCAAGTAAAAGATAACCGTAAGTACATATACAATGTATCTGAGAGAACTCACAACTGCATAATCATTGATCTCAGAATTCTTACAATGTCTTTTAGAGTATTCCCAACAACAGTATTATGACCACACCATAACATCACTATCCCCAAAGATAATTACAATGTATATACAAAAGTGTCGAGGGAATGCCAACCGTTGGCAACTGTCAGCCAACTGCTGATCCCTCAACCACAACCCTTCGACAACAATACTAACCAATATTAATTAACCAAACAACATCATCCCCCGCAAAAAGAAAGTCGTCTCCGGATGCGACACAACAAAATGGCGACTACAACTTATACATAAAAGAAATCAAGAAGCAGGCGGTCGAGAGAGCGTCCCTAATGAGGAAGGTGTCGGTGATGGTGTGGATGTCATTAGTTGCTCTCTCACCTGGTGAACCTGTTGAGTCCGACGCTGCAACTCCCTCTCAGCTATCATCTCTTGCTCATGGGCTGCCTTCACCATAAATGCTGCCTCCAACACTTCCTTATGCTTCTTATCAGTCTCCTCCAATGAGACCACCAGGCAAGCCTCCACTGTTTCCCGTTCAACCCCCTCCTGATCCAACAGCTCTTTGTATTGAGCCTCCAAGGCCTCCATCAGTGCCCAATGCTGAGCAACTCATCAACCACAATCTAGAGTCAAGTGGCCAACTCCTCTCGAGCTATACAAGTTGTCGCTTGCTCGGCTTCCATTGAATGTTGATCCCTTCATAGCTCAAAATATCTTTCCCTGAATGCCTGCTCCACCCTCTTGAGCAAAGATTGGATCCTATTCTCCTCCATCAGCACCCACAACCTGCAGTCCTCTATCATGGCAAGGGTCTCTATACCAGGCCATCCCCAAGAATCAAAACATGGAGCAAAATCCTCAACGCAGCCTCTTGTAACAAATGTAAGCAACCTCTCAAAGGCCTCATCTGCCACCCTATGGGCCCGTTCTTGTATTGAATTTACTATCCTCCGTGCACTAGCCTCCACCTTAGCCAAAAACTGCTAGAAATCATCTGTGTCACTGTGTGTCTCAGTTCTATGTGGAATACCTCTCGGACTCTAATCCCTGTACACCCGTGTCAGGCTGAGGGGCCAACTCCAACTCCTGGCGATGAGAACTCCGTTCCTCTAAACCAACAATCTCAAGTGCCACCTACTTATGTGGAGAGACAGGTGTTGGTCCCATGGGCGCTATAGGAGTCATCTAATAGCGGGTTAGCCAAGCGACCATAGTCTCCCTCAGAACCACCAACTCAACACCCGCAACCATCAACATCTCAACTCCTGCATCCCTCGGCATCTCCACTCCTGTCAGTTGCACCATAGCCTCTACCACTGGCTCTACCTCCTCTGTCTTGAGTCCCTCAGCTGTGGACTCTCCAACCACTGATGGGACCGTCTCAAATTTTGTCGATTGCTCTACGACTGTAGTAGTGGCACTAGGAGGTGTCAAGGTGACTAGGGCCCGCAACTGCCCAAATCACGGTATGGGTAAGGCTAACACAGTAAGACCCAAGGAAGTAGGTGGAATCAACTCACTGCCAATAGATAGAAGGTCTAGAGCGAAAACGACTGGCCTCTCCTGCGAAGGTATGACCCCACTCCAAGGTGTAGGGGTTACCCGATGCTGGTACGTCTGATGGTCTCACACCACCCGATGGTATTACTCTTGTAGGGCCCTCAGCTCCCACCTCCCCATTGAATGCATCTCCCTTGGTCCGACTACTCTCTGCACTGCTCACCATACGAAAACTACCTCCACAAGCCCTCTAAGTATCCCCTGACTCCTCATGGCCGCTAGTGTCACCCTCGTCACCATCGATTTCTGACTTCATCTCTGACACAACTACCTGGCAATTGTGCTTCTTGCCAGACTGAACATCACCACTGGATGCCAAAGTGTCAAAGTGCATCTAATAAAAGAAAGGTGGTCAGGAGGGGTTCACAGAACCTTGCGGCTGCAACTCTTGTAGGTGGGGAGGCAGTTGTGTACGTACCACTTCAAGAAAGAGTCCAATGGCGTGATGGGGCATGTAAAGAGTTCTATGTTGAGGGTCATAAACTCCTCCATCCTATCAACTAGTACAAAGGCCCAGTCATATACCAAACATCAAGCAAACGCCTCCCCTCACCTTGCATAAGATATGATTTTTCAGACCACGCCCTTTGCTGGCATGCACCAGTGTCCCATTTTACTTGTGTCCAATTATCCTAACACATCATCCATAGGAGTCTCTTTCTGTTCACCGGTCATCTTCATCACCTTATCAATCTTTTTGCCTTGCTGTCCAGCAATCTCAAACATGCAAGTGAATGCATGGGCTGAAAATGAGACTGTAATCTTGCATCATTGGTACTCAAACACTGATTGCCGTCTATTTCTATCATAGGACCCAACCATGGCTCTCAGTAGTACGTCAAAATCCCTAATGGGAAAGACTAACATTTGGATGGTCCACTGTACTCATGCGTGCCTGAGGGAGTCTTTTACAGGGTGGTTGTCTTGGGTCTCCTACTACCATGTCCTATACTCAATGTCGCTCAGACCCTCAAAGGCAATTGTATCCACTGTCACCTCATCCCTCTAGGTCTGGATTTTTTCCTGTGTTTTATTTCATTTGGCAGCCTTTCCAGAATCCATTATGCCCTCAACTCTCACTCCCAAAGGCAATGTTCTTGTTCCTTTGTCCATCTTGCTCTATGATTCTGACTCTTCTCCCTGCAATGGTTGGTTTCTTGATAATGCTCGTAACTATTTCCTCCAATCGTGTTTGGCTTTTCCAAAATCCATTAAATTCCCTCTTGTCGTGCAATCGATAAATATAATGCCAATAAAATGATATTTGCGTACGGTTTTGTTAACATGGTAGACCCCTATGGTAATCGCCTTATGGTTTGATTTTTCCTCACAAATGCTCTGTACAATTTTTTGGGTCTCGGTGCACGGTCTTTTTTCGTTTGCGTTTTTTTTTTTTTCCTTCGGTGGTCGTGCCCGTATGGTGTCTATTTTGTACGGTAGACTCACTGTACGGTAAGTTCTCTTCCTTGCTTTTTGATTTTGTTTTTTAAGTACATTACCTCTGGTCTGGTTGATTGCCTCAATGTCTCCTTTCATAATACAACTTCAACTTTCACCCATTCACAGGTTCTGCGACTGGTTGACCATCCAGAGTTGACAACTTTACTCCTCTGTTCTCTTTGACCTCCAGAAATTTGTAGGGGCCCAACCATCACATCTTGAACTTGACTGGTTTTATCTCATTGCGCCCATTATATTTCAGCACCAATTGACCTAGATTGAACCTCATCCGTCTAATGTCCTTATCATGTCAGAGTTTTCAGCGCTACTGGGTTGCCTTGGTGGCCCACTGAGCATTCATCCATCGCTCATCAAGCTTATTCAATGCGTACAACCTCTCCCTTAGGCTATCGATATCACCCAACCGGTTCTCGAGAGCTATCCGGAGGCTAGGTACCATGAATTCAGTTGGTACGATGGCCCCTAGCCATACATCATTGGAAAGGTGTTCGGCCTGTTGTATCTTTGTAGGTTTAATTGTAAGCCCATAGCACTAACGAAAGCCTCTCCTCCCAATCCTCTTGTTCAACTCCACATGACTTGTAGATCACCGAGACTAATATCTTGTTGGTGGTTTCTGCTTTCCTGTTTGCTCTCGAGTGATAAGGGCTTGACAAGGAGTGAAAAATCTTGAACTCGGTTGTTAGTAGTTTGATCACATGGTTCACGAAGTGCCCACCTGGATCACTGGTTAATTGGAATGTCGTACCGAGTGATGATCTGCTTGTATATAAACCTTGTACTAAGGATGAGTTGTCCGGCAAGGTTCATGCCTTGGCCCACTTCGTAAAATATTCAGTTGCCACAACAATATAACGACACCTTTGTGCACAACTTGCCTCGAGTGGACAATAAAGTCCAATTCCCATCGCTCAAACAACTCCTGCGCAGGCGAGAGATTTATGAGCATAAAGTCCCTCTTTGTTGGTTTCCCCACCCTGTAACAAGAATCGCACCCTACTACACATTCTCGAGCATTATTGTATAGAGTAGGCCACCACAAACGCCAACAACACCTTGCCAGTTGTACTGTCTAGTCCCATGTGGCCTCCTGCAGGACATTGTGTGCCTCTCGCATATCACTTGGAACCTCTTCTTCCATGACGCACCTCCTAGAAACTTGGTCAAGTCCCATCTAGTAGAGCAACTAGTTAATCAACTAGAACATCCTACTTCTGAGGACTAACTTTCTTCTTTCTCTTGGTGGCATGTCCCTTGGGAATTGTGAGGTCAAGACATACTGCCCAACACTAGTGTACCATGAGGGTAGTGTAGCTATGTGAAAGAGATGAGCATCTAGAAAGTCGTCGTTCACTCCCACCATTGGCTCCTCGAACATAATCCTCGACAGCTAGTTGGCAATTATGTGCATTTAGCCCAATTGTACAATAATTGTGAAAGTAAATTCCTAAAGTAGGAGGAGCCACCTGCTAACTCTCCCTTGAATAATAGGTTTGTTCACCAAATACAAAAGTGCCTAGTGGTCCACATAAAATGTGAATGGAGTCGCCAGCAGGTAGTGATGAAACTTCTGCACCGCATAGACCATCTCGAGAGCTTCTGATGCAGGAGCATCCTTATGTCGTTGGCAATCTTGCATCACCAAAAAATATTTCCTTTTAATTTTGTTCCTGTTTTCCAGCTTTCTGAGTTTTTAGTGGCATTCCTTGGTTTTGGATCATTTTTTGTTGCGAACCTCAGGGTTCGTTCTGGACATCATGTTGTACTTATGTCTGGGTTCGCGCCTCATTTAGATACTTTGTTGTGGAGATATTACAGATTCATGGTCAGTTCTATGTGTTCGTGTTCTAACTGTCACTTGGAGTTTTCCGATCTCGCGAAGCATTTCCTGATCGACAAAGCTTGGTGACTCATATCTCAATGTTCCTGGGTCTTTGGCTGACGTCTCTCTTTGATTGCATGTCATTTCTACATCTTGGCATTTAGATCTTATGATTTGGGTCTTGACCTATATTTGCACAAGATACGTTTTCTTAGTCTTGCAAAATGTAATTGATCTGGCCGACATATGTGTTGCGAAGGCTCTATATATTGAAGCTTTTGATCTTTGTTAGGCAAATTTAGTAGCCTTGAAGCAAGCATAACCTTGGAAGGTTACCATTAGGGTTTAGATTGAGATTTCTGTAGTAATGGGCATGTAAGCCAGAGAATGTAAGCTACATGTTGCAGGCCTATGTGATGTAAATATCTGATTTTGTGATAATGCGAAGATTTGTTGTAGCACGTTGATTGTCTTTTCTTGTTTCTGAGTCGGTTGTTTCCATTGTGTTGACTCTTGCTACATGGTCTGCACCATCTCCATTGGGGAAACTCCTACCATGACCGTGTTAGATGGTATTAGAGCAAGGTTGATGTTCCTATGTTAGCAGATCAAGTTCTTGAAATTGCGAAGCCCAAGATGTGTCTATTGTGGGGTGGCAGAGTGTGTCTGGCTTGCAATTGTAGAGGACTTGCGCAAGGGGATCGCAGAGGAGTTTTACAAGATGACCATCAGATCTGGACACTGAGAGATATCTAAGGAGAAGGTGGCTAGGTATATTAATGGTCTGAGATTTAATATTCAGGATGGGTTAAGTAGGTTGCAGATTTCTACAGTAGAGGATGCTTATTAGTATCCATTAAGGCAGAAGACAAGGTAAAGAGCAGATAGAATAACCCCAGAGGGAAAGAGAAGCAAGTGAATAGTAATGGCAAGGAAAAGAAGACAATTGACGAGGAACCTGATCAGAGGATACAAAGGAGAGTGAATGGTAGCAGGGAATTCAAAGGTACTTGTTTCAAATGTGGTGGTGTAGGACATAGAGCTTTTCAATGTTCCGAAGGATCTAGTAAAAGCTTGGGCAGATAGAATCTTGTGGCACATGAGGAAGAGGTTACTGATGAACTTGCGGAGAATATGGCCGAACCTGAGAAGGGAGAATCTCTTATGCTTAAGAGAATCATGTTGAATAAGAAAGAAATTGAACCTATACAAAGGAGGAATTTGTTTAGGACTGTATGCAAATCAGGAGGCAAATGTTGTAAGGTTATTATGGATAGTGGTAAACTTGATAATTTGGTATCAGAGGAGATGGTGCAGAAGCTTGGCTTCATGAGGTTTAAACATCCGTGTCCTTATGGGATAAGTTGGTTTCAAGATGACCATATGGTAGATGCGAAAGAACAATGTTTGGTGAACTTCAAGATTGGGCATTACCGAGATGAGGTATTGTGTGATGTGGTATCGATCATTGCTTGTCATGTTTTATTGGGCAGACCTTGGCAATTTGATAGGGGAGCTATCCCTAATTGCAGAAATAATTTGGTCACAATAGAGAAAGATGGACGAAAGTTTACTTTGGTTCCCTTCAAGGAGGCAGAGAGAAGTGCAAGGAATCTGAGCATTGTAAAGAGTTATTGTTCAGAGAAGCAAAATAGAGAGGTTGATATGGATTTGAAAACTGATCTTGAAGCCAAATCTGAAAATCGGTCGGTATCAGATAACAAGGGTAAAATGAAGCATTAGAGGACTTTTGTTGTTGACCAGATGAAGTCCTGTAGCACAGGGAAATCAGATGCACGAAAGACAAGAGGTGGTTCCTTACTACCTAATGTTGATGTAAGGTATGATAAAGTAAGTACGGAACAAAGTAACCTGATGGATCTGATAGAAGAAAGAGCAGAAGTGCAGAGAAAGGAAGTTTTGTTGAATTATAGCTAGTTGGCTCTAGCTCATCCGAAATAATTAATTTATATCTTTAATTTAAATTAATTATTAATTAATATGATATAAGGCTACACGCTTAATATAAGGCTGGGCCCTATCTATTACGCAATTCACTAAGGTAAAACGTTTTGCCTTCCAAAACGTGTAGTATCTGAATTTGAAAATTGGCGCCAAAGTTTACCTTCCCCAATGAAGGCCGACTAGTATGGAAATTCGCACCCACCTTGTATATAAAGGAACCTTCATTGGGCAAATGGATATCATCAAATCAGCTATTTGTTATCCAAGGCAATGCTCTGAAGGTGCGAATTATCTATGTGATTTCGGCAGTCTCTGCTATACATTGTGAGAATATCACTGATGCTTATATGGGCGAACATTTCTGCTACATTTGATGCAAGTTTTATCCATGATCTAAGGCGACGTTTCTACTCTCAAGGTGGCAAGTAAATCCATAACAATCTGAACCTG
The DNA here is from genome assembly GCA_018584345.1 of Thuja plicata. Classification (NCBI taxonomy): domain Eukaryota; kingdom Viridiplantae; phylum Streptophyta; class Pinopsida; order Cupressales; family Cupressaceae; genus Thuja; species Thuja plicata. Next base: position 150,993 of record MU221093.1, read on the forward strand.
TTGTTGATGTCTCGAATCTTATCATAGTTGAATGACTACATCTACATTCTAAGTGGCGAAATTCTGATCCATTCTGAGCACACTTAAAGACTGTGATTTCAGTGATTTGTTCATACAAATCAGATCACTACAAACAGCAATTTCCTCACCTACAATCCCAGATCAGATTAAAGGGAATAATTGCAAGTGGACAACAATATATATTTCCAGATTGCTCATCAAGCTCAGGGATCATTCTTTTGTTAATAAGTTGTAGAACAAACCAGCATACATTCAGATTTGATAGTGATTAAGGAACATACATCAGAGATCATCATCTGCATTGGATCTTGGTTAATTGTGCTTTATACCATCAGCACTACTTCTGGTTGTAAGTTGTGTTTTGAACTTAAATATATTATCATCCTTGTTGCTGGGTTTTTTCACCTCCACAAGGGAGGTTTTCCCAGGGTACTTGGTGTTGTCTCTTTTGACTCATTTGTCATATTGCATCTATATTGTTCATCTAAATTGATTAAAGGCCGAAATTACTTATATCTGATCCTAAAATTAACATGGTATCAGAGCCAAGTTCTTGCTGATCATTATCAGATCTAACCTATTATTCTCCAGATCTTCTTGTCCTTGTTGCTTTCATCATTGTGACAGGTCTTAAGGTAGAGGACAGATTGGAAGGTGTTGTTAACTTCTCTTCATGGAAGGTTCGTGTGTTACTTTCTCTAGAGGAGAATGAAGTACTGGAATTTGTGATTTAGATTGGGCAGGTGATGTCATCGGAAAAAGAAGCACTTCAGGCTTATGCTTCAGTTTGGGATCAGCCATGATCTCCTGGGCTAGCAGGAAGCAGTCCTCCGTTGCTTTGAGTACAGCTGAAGCTGAGTACATTGCAGCTAGCGTTGCATCTAGAGGAGTCTGGCTTCGGAAGCTTCTTGTTGGGTTGTTTGGACAACCACTGGATTCTACTGTGATTCATTGTGATAATCAGAGTTGTATAAAGATGTCTGTTAATCCTGTGTTTCATGACAGATCTAAACATGTGGAAACTCACTATCACTTTATTCGAGATATAGTACAGAGAGGTGCCATTCAACTGAAATACATCAGCACTGAAGAGCAAGTGGCAGACATTCTCACCAAGCCACTTAACAGGGTGAAGTTTGAATACTTCCGTGAAAGGCTTGGACTTGTAAAGATACCAGCGATACCAGCTATCGCTGAGAGGGAGTCTTAGCTTCATTAATGTATCTTGTCTATGTATTTCTATTGTAATCACACTTGCGGGCAATGCAAGGTGAAGTTATATTTATTATTGTTACCATCCTTGCGGGCAATGCAAGATGACGTTGTACTAAAAGACCACTCTTGCGGGCAATGCAACGTGGCAAGTGTAATAACGAATAAGACCATGCTCTGCGGGCAATGTATGATGGAAAATCATTTATCACCCTCTGCGGGCAATGCAAGGTGATCTTTTGAGGCTTGTCCTCTCCCACC
>MU221093.1:161006-198698 GCA_018584345.1 Thuja plicata
AACAATAAACACATTGAAACACATCATTGCAAGCAAAACGTTTCAGTGCATGCCAACTGTTTGACGAATTGCCACAGTTCAGATTTGGGGTGTTTTAGTGATCCTATTGGTGAGGGTCATTACAGTTTTGGACATCATGTTGTACTTATGTCTGACATGAAAGCGGAGCCGTACACCTGGGTGATGGCTCCCCTTCTATTTCAGCTTGTCGAAAGGGTATGTATGAACCCCAACTGGTTCTGCCTCTAAAAAACACCGTATCGCTATACATTTTTAATGCTTGACATTCTGTCAAACACTTTTCATGAAGCCTCTATCTTGCTGTCTTTTATTTTCAGATTGTTTTTGCTTACTTGGAATGGTTTCAAATGAAGTTTAGATGCTAGCAAATGGTTACTAAGATATCTAGGCAAAGAACTAAAATGCAAATGTGATCTTTTTTGTCTTTTTGAATGCATACATATGATTTCTACACCTAAAATGTGCACCTACAACCAATGGACATTTTCACACACTTAGCATGCAAACCTTTATTTAATCAAAGTATTCATAATGCATGCAATGCCAATTCTGATATATTAAATTGTTATTACGGAATTTAGGAGAACCTGGTAATAAAATCACAGCTTGAATTAATTACTCCAATTTGATAGCAGCTCGCAATGATGCAGAGGTATCCCTAGACGGCTGAACTGTGATTCAATTTATGTTCTCGAACCCCACACGTGCTTTCTTAAATAGTAGATACTAACTTCTAAACACACATGGCCTCTCTCGTAGCGTACGGCTGCCTTGAAGAATGCCAAACGCTGAATTCTACGGGCTGCAATTTGGTAATTAGCTATTCCTTCAACCTCTGCATACAATCTGAAATGAAAACTATCACTCGAAACCCCAAATCAATCACCATTAAACACATTCATGGCCTTTGTATGAACCAATAGTTGTTGCACAATTCAATGGGCATTAAACCAACTGAAAGTGCTGAGAATTATTGTAGAATTTACAATTCCACAATCTGAAAAAATCTGAAACCCTTCACCAAAGGAGATTTCTTCAGCCAAAACACAATAATATCAAATGCATAATCATGAACTGATTTCTCACTTTGAAGGTATTTATAAATCTCCAAATAACAATTGAGCTTGAAGCTTCACGCTTATACCCCGTATAACTTATCATGTGAATTTGTTGCAAGTTTCAAATAAAATATTTAATTATATTCCCCTCCTTTTGATGCACACATTAAAATGTAAAGTACACTTTATTAAACACTTTGTTAAGTTTTAGGATAGCTGCAAATGTAATAGCACTCTATATTGTATGTGTTTTTCAAATGCAACAATCTCTCTTTGATTTATATTGGGAATGAGGCTAGGAGAGACATGTCCCTTCACGGGACATGTCTATTCATTATTATTTATAAGAAAGGACATGACTCTTCCCATTAATTATAATATAGTCAATCTTATAATGTTTCATCAATCAATTATTAATTCAGAATAATAAAATAATTTAATATTAAATATTAAATTTCATATGATTAATAATAATATAACATATATATTATATTATTATTAATCAACATATATTATATGTATTCTAATGATCATACGACTGAAGATACAAACATTAACACTCCCTCTTAGCTAGGGAGGATGATCAAACATAATGTGTAGTGGTCTCCTGTGTTAACACTTATGACCCTCACCATAGCTATAGAAAACATCAACACTTCCTCTTAGGTAGGGAGGATAAATCAATCCAATGTCAACACTTATATGACACTTGACAACATCAATCATATGATGTAAGCAATCAAACCATCATCCTCATGATGTAACCAATAGAAACATAGTCACAAGATGTGAATTGCCTCCATCGATGATTCTATCCACAAGCTCTCAGGTGGATTGCCTCCATCGGCGATTCTATACACAAGCTCTCAAGTGGATTGCCTCCATTGGCGATTGTATCCACAAGCTCACGAGCTTTCAAGTGGATTGCCTCCATCTGCGATTCTATCCACAAGCTCTTGTGTGGATTGCCTCCATCGGCCATTCTATCCACAAACTCACGAGCTCTAGAGTGGATTACCTCCATCCGCGATTCTATCCATAAGCTCTCATGTAGATTGCCTCCATCAGAGATTCTATCCACAAACTCACAAGCTTTAGAGTGGATTGCCTCCATCGGCGATTATATCCACAAGTTCCTAGGTGATTGCCTCAATCCGTGATTCTATCTATAAGTTCTATCTATTATGATCTGTTTCAGCCATCACAAGATGTCTATCACAATAGAAGCTCAAATTATTGTAAGATAGACACCTTCTAATAACTTTTACAAATACAAGTGATAATCACTTGGAACTCGTCACTTCCTCATGATTTACACAAGGACCAAACAACATTCATGATTCCTAGTCCTCTGACTGTTATAGTTTCTTGATCACTGGAGAATCCATCTCGACATGGTCTACTCCCTCTGAATCAATACGGCTGAGATTATCAAAAGTTGATTGAACCATATCCTCTATCTGTTCCCTCTAAAGCTCAGGTTCTTGTATCAACCTCTTGTCCTCTTTTGAAATGTCAGACTTCCTCTAAAAACAATTTCTTGTGCTTCTGTCTTGGAGGTATGTCAGAGAGAGATTACAAATAGCTTATAAACTAAACTATCTCGTACGGAAATACCAAAGATAGAAGCATACAAGATATTACTAGCCAATATTATAACATTAATTTCAAACTCAATAATTCATGTGCATTAATAAAACATGGAATACTTATCTTAAGTTTCAAATATTTCCTTTTGTAAGGTGAGCCCATATATGAAATATCAACTCTCATAAAAATTTGAAGTTGTTTATGGCGGACACGCTGCAGGAGATCATAATGTTGTTCGTGCTAGCCATGTCAACGAACTTCATGCAGAGCGACAGCCTAGAGTGGATGATCAATGAGCAAACAATTGGATCAGCGAATTCATGGTGCAAACTAGAAATACGATTTACATCAGATCTAAAGTATATATAATTGGTACGATTATTCCAGCATATAGATGTGGAAGAACTCAAGTAAAAATTCAGGACTGCATATCAAGTGCAGATTGGTTGCAGTTATAATTGCAGATCGTAAGACACACATAGTGCTGGTTTCTGTCACCTTGATATCTAAGTTGAAAGAAGCCCTAGGTGGGCTAATTGCCACATACATTGGAAAGGTTGAAGGCATAGTCAAAGTCTGATTTCCGGGTACTATCTTTCCTCCCTTGTGATTTTTTATATCATATCACGTGCTTACTTTTGTTAGATTTCTATAGATTGATATATTCTTTGATAGAATCTGAAATATATTAACATGGTATCAGAGTCTAGGTTGAGTAAAAGATCCATTTCAGATTTAGGAATTCAGTCTAACTCTTTCAAAGCTAATAATGGCAAACTTGGGTTTGGCCAATATTTGACTTTTATGAGGGTTTTGATTCGTAATAACCTCGATTGTGAAGGTTGGCATTATCTTAAAAATTAAGATTTGAAATTTGAACATGCAAATGGTTTTGATGTTTTCATTGGTTGTGAAACCACCTCATGATTGGTTAGGGAGATAAGAGGGATTAGATCTCAAGTTTGTATCAATCCAATTATATATTTGGAAGGACCAAATCACTGTAAATTATCCGATTGACAAGGTACAAACTAACCCTCTCTTAACTGATTGATACAAGCTTACATTGAAAGGTAGTCTAATCTTTTGGTAAAATCTAAACTTCAGAAGGAGAAGTTAAGGAGTGTATCATCTTGAGTAACACATGCCCCAGAGATCATAACCTGGTGTGGCATAAGACATTCATGGATAAATTATTTGAGTAAACTACGAGTTTCCATGGAAGGACCTGTATACTGGATACATGGGTTGGAGAGACCCCTTGGGGGATGGCATAAGGAATTTTAATCATTGGGCTCACTTGGTTCTGTAACTCTTTCCTTTTGCATTTTGAATAGATCTTAATCCATGAGCATGGCTGACTAACATAGCTGGTTATTAACATGCCTTATCTTAACATATTTCTGTTATATTATGAGAACACATCTTATTGCTGACTAAGCATAGCTGATTAGTTAACACATTTGTATGTATGAGGAGTATACTTTACAGCATACCTTATGTTATATGTTATATCTAACGCTGTTATGGGAACATACACAACTGATTGTTAGTATAACTGAGGAACTGGTTTTACATTGATATATAGCTGCATACATTAAATATTGGTGAATGAGTGTATGATTGACATGTTACTGAGATACATAAACTGACTATTAGCTGATTAACTTCATGTATGTTATGGAAACATACGTTATATTGCTTTGGCATATTCTTGTTATGGGAGCATACTTTACATTGGCATATGTTGTGTATATCACAATTGGCATATTTTATGTATATGAAGATACCTTTGTTGTATGCATGGGAGCATATTCTATATGGATATATGTTATCGTTTACTTTGCACATGTTATGTTTTGCTTTATGTATTCATAATAAAATGCTTATGTACATGTATGAATACATTTCTTTATAGTGGAACTATATTGCATCTTGTTCTATGTCTGATCTCATTTACTTTACTTGATTAAATGTATGAACAAATTTGGTTACTCTTATGCTTATGTGGATTCATAAGATAAGATTTATATGGTTGCCCCTATACTTATTACTCTTATGCTTATGGCTAAGATTTTTCTTGGATATTAGATGAATATCATGGACTTGATATTCTCCTTATGAGTCTAGGAGACTCGTGGATTAGGGATCCACATTTGAGTAGTGGTGACATCATGGACTTGATGTCAGAAGACCATTACTCCGAGCACTTAGTGAATATCATGGACTTGATATTCGTTAGACCAATGCTCGATGATATCATGGACTTGATATCTCTGGAACAGGGATCCACACTTGAATATATGGTGAACATCATGGACTTGATGTCTGGAGACCATTGCTCTGACATTTGGTGAATTTCATGGATTTGATATTCGTTAAACCATTGCTCTTGATATCATGGACTTGATATCTCTTAAGTCAAGGTGACTCGTGGATTTAGTTATCCACAGATTGGTTGGTACACATCATGGACTTGATGTTGCCTGGAATATCATGGACTTGATATTCTCTCGGATTGAGTCAAGGTGACTCGTGGATCTAAGAAGTCCACAAAATGGTTGGATCAACATCATGGACTTGATCCTACATTGAATATCTTAGATATTCTTGGATTTGAAGAAATCCACACTTTGGAATTTGATGCTTGATTTTATCTAAGGTATGTGGATCAAATCAATCCACACTTAGGTGATAACATCATAGGAAAGTCTCTCATGTAGATATGAAGTCTACACCTTCGAATAATGACACGAATCATCGTACTAGTAGATAGGAATCTACCTTCATATATATATATCGTCTATGATGCTACTGAATAAGGTATTCAGTATAGTTATGTTTTGTTACCTCTATAACAGGGTGATAGATTGAAAAGGGTACATCCTACTATAGATGGGAGATCTATAAGTTGATCGTTTCCTCAAGTCCAAGAGGGACTGTTAATATTATGGCCTTTACAGTCAAGATCAACACTTATTTATGGAATAAATAAGAGGAAAAAATTAAGCAAATAATAATAGAATATATATTGGTAATATATTTATTATTATTAATTAGCCTTTGTCAAAGTGAATGAATGAATTAATATATACAAAGAGATAAAGTGCGATTTTGTAATAATAAATAATAAGCATTTATTATTTATTTATTATAAAACAATAAGCCTCTTGGGTGGCCCAAGTCGGCTGACTCCTAGCAGAAGAGTTAAGCACTTCAAATCTCATATATATATGTTTTCGATCAAAGAGGAGAGATCACCAAAAACATAACGTGTTTTCCTCTCTTTCACGAATCGAAATCATCCATTGTGCAACTTGAAGCAGCGAATTCCATCATGCATTACAGGATCGAATTCATCCTCTTGCTAGAGCGAAATCCTGCCATTAATGAGCGAACTTTAGTCAGCTATAGAGGAGCGAATATTGCTGTGTGAAGTCAGCGAGTTCATCAATGAGCAAACAATTGGATCAGCGAATTCATGGTCCAAACTAGAAATGCAATTTACATCAGATCTAAAGTATATAAAATTGTTGTGATTATTCCAGCATATAGATGTGGAAGAACTCAAGTAAAAATTCAGGACTGCATATGAAGTGCGGATTGGTTGCAGTTATAATTGTAGATCGTAAGACACACATAGTGTTGGTTGCTGTCAGCTTGAATTTAAGTTTAAAGAAGCCCTAGGTGGGCTAATTGGCACATACATTGGAAAGGTTGAACGCATAGTCAAAGTCTGATTTCTGGGTATTATCTTTCCTCCCTTATGATTTCTTGTATCATATCCTGTGCTTAGTTGTCATGTCCCCTCTTTAACTCTGTCTAGCAGAGACATGAGAGTTAACCTATTATGGGGTCTCATAGGCTGGCAGTGGTAGTTAGAGACTCATTCCGGTTATTCCGTGTTCGAATTTGGTGTCTCAGGCAGTAGCAGACTAGTTGGGAGTTGTTCCTTGATTTTAGGAGGCAGTTCCTACTTTTTAGGAGGGGGCTCCCTACTTTTTAGGAGGTGGTGTCAGCTTCCAGATTTGAGGTTCTATAAGGTCATCCCTTGGTTTCAGTTTCAGGAGATTTGGGTGTGTTTCCTAGTTTCTAGGAGCATCCCTAGATTTTAGGGATGAGACTGCAAGTTGTCCTAGGTTGTCTGCATCAGTCATAGGCAGGTGACATATTTAGTTTCAGGATTTTGGGGTGTTTCAGGTGTTTTGTGGCTATTTCGGATATATTTTAATATTTTCCTCAGTTAGCGTTTTAATATTTTAAATAAGGCTATGTATATAGCCATTTTGGAGTAATAAGGGGTTTTCTAGCTTCATCTGGCTCGATATGCCTATGTGTTATACCTCATTGGAAAGGTCTCAAAATTTGCTACATGATTTTCACCTTCCAGAGTCTTTTTGGTGCGTGGAGCTATTTAATTATAATAAAGTGACATTTTTTCTATAGTTTGGACGGCATAATTGAGAAATATCATTTAATTATAAAGTGCACTCATAATTCTCTTTTAGCTTTCGAATTGCAAAGGAAAGGGGATATAAGGAGATGGAAACCTAATTGATGCATATCTTTTACACATTTGAAACTTGTTTTGGCGAATTTGCTCTGGTAGAGCGATTCTTCTTCTGGGACGCAAACCCCAGGTTTGGGACTGGCTGGGATGTAGCCTTGAGCAGTTGTTGTCAGTGGATTCAGCAGGCTTGTGCATTGCTTGTCAGAGACAGGGGTGTCATTCCGTGTTGAGGATTCAGAGTGCATACATAGGTTTTCAACAGAGAGGTTGGATATGTCCAGCTTGGACGTGATTATTGCAGCATAGGGCCGCCATTTGCAGCTTGGACACTATTCGCTAGTTGTGGTAAATGCTTGTATCCAACCGTAGCTTGTATTCTTGGTTTGTGGCCTCCATCTATCCACCAGTTGGCGCCATTTCTGTTAGTAAAGCTCCATCGAATTTGCATAAGGGTTTCTACATGAATATATAAATCAGAAATCTGTCTGGTACGATTGTATCAATTCTGAATTATTGAATGTTCTTACATGTTTTCAGCTTCCTTTCATATGCATTGTTCATCTTTCATTACTTGCTTCAATATTCTCTAAAAAAACAAAAAGAAACAAAACATTCTACAACTTCTGTCTATTCTATCAGACTACCAAAAATCTCAGAAAAACATAGTTTATTATTTTAAAACTTACCGCAGATTAATAAGGGGATCCGTCAGGGATCTTTCAGTGGTATCAGAGCTGGCATCCTGCCAGCTTGTAGGGTTTGAGAGAATTGATCTTTACAAGTTTCAGGGAAGATTATGATAATTTATATCAGCGATTGGGTAATCAGCAAATAGTGGAATAAGTGACTTCTATGCAGCCTGGTAGAGCTAATATACACAGATATTACACTAGCAGGAGAGCTCAGTACGAGTTAGAATTTGGTACAGAACAAGAAACCATTATGAGAGATGAACAGAGAGGCGCCAAACGAAACCAGCAGGAGGATGATGATAGAGAGTTGATGCGAACTCTTATCACTACACAGCCCAAGATAGTTCAGACCTTAGACATGTTACAGGACACCTTGGAGCGATTGGAGTTGGATAGGCATAGAGGCAGACATGGACAAAGCAGGTCAGCTTCAGTTGCAGTAAGGCAGCATAGTCACAGATCCCATACATCAGTGGGGAGCTCCCTTTATTCCCCTAGGCGTGAGCGACCTCATATACCTGCTAGGTACAGGCCCTTGTTTCCACAGTTTAGACCCTGTGAGAAACCGGAACAGGTAGAGCCACCCGAGGTGGGATTCCAGGAGTCAGTTATGGCGGCCACAGCTGAGTGGAGAGGTCTACCTCCAGAGGTTAGGGGTGTTTTTCCTCTTCCCCAATATTGTGCACAGCGTAGAGATACTACTAGGTTCAGAGGTGACAGGGGACATAGGCCCCAGCAGAACAATGACCTCAATAGGGCCACCGGGAAGATCACATTGGCTACGTATGATGGCACTAGTGCTGCAAATGCACGAGCTTGGGTGCACAAGCTGGAAATTTATTTATCCCTGACACCCATGCCTGAGAGAGAGGCTATACATTTCGTTGTCTTGCATTTAGACAGACTTGCTTATGACTAGTGGCACCATGGACTAGTCACCCAGGACCACGCAATGGTCCAATCCTATGCAGAGTTCATTCACCGGCTCATTACCAGATTTGATCGCAAGGACACAGAACTTTACTATAGGGAATTGGCACATCTTAGACAATTAGGGAAAGTGGAGACTTCTATTAATGAGTTCCTTTCTGGAGGAAAGAAAACTATTTTGAGGGCAGCTTCAGACAGGGGACCTAGAGAGGTGTCTTCACCCAAGATGGAGACTATCATTAGACATGATGATGTGATTTGGGCTACACATTGTTTTGTGAAGTCTTAAACACCTACACCTCAGGATGGCAGGGTATTTCATTGTGATATACAATCAGTGATGGATCGGTATGGTCGAGTTTTTGGTGATATACCCCCTGGTGTACCTCCTGATAGAGGGTTTGAGCATGGGATAGAGATCGAGGATGGAGCTAAGCCAATAATTACCACTCCATATCGTCATCCTAGAGCATACAAGGATGAGATTGAGAAGACCATTCATGAGTTGTTGGACATGGGATTCATTCGCCCTAGTTCTAGTCCTTTTGCCTCTTCTGTGGTGCTGGTTAAGAAGGATGGGACTCTGCAGATGTGTATAGACTATAGGGCCCTGAACAAGAAGACAATAAAAAATAGATATCCCATTCCATTCATAGATGAGTTGTTGGATGAGCTTCACAGAGCTTTCTACTTCTCTAAGATGGATCCTCGTTCAGGCTATCATCAGATTCGTGTACGGGATAAGGATGTACACAAGACTACCTTTCGTTGTCACTATAGGCATTATGAGTTCTTGGTGATGCCTTTTGGTATCACAAATACCCCTGCCACTTTCCAGTCCTATATGAACCATATCTTCAACAAGTAGTTGAGGAAATCGGTTCTAGTGTTTTTTGATGATATACTGATTTACAGTTGTACATGGGAGGACCATCTCAGGCATATAGAGGAGGTACTTAGCATCATGGAGAGTCCGTCTCTATTTGCTAAGTTGTCCAAATGTGAGGTTGGACTTAGGGAGATTTTATATTTGGGCCATGTGATCAGTGCTGATGGGGTGAAAGTGCATCAAGAGAAAATTTAGGCAATTCGTAATTGGCCCTCTCCCAGGAACATTACTAAGTTACGGGGACTCCTTGGTTTATATGCCTACTACAGGAGGTTTGTGAGGGGATTCTCTCAATTAGCAGCACCTTTGATAGATCTCACGAAGAAGGGGGCTTTCAGATGGACATAGTAGGCACAGGGAGTCTTTGACAGACTCAAGGAGGTTATGAGCACTTGTCCGGTTTTGGCACTCCTTGATTTCTCGCAGCCTTTTGTACTTGAGTGTGATGTTTCAGGTGAGAGCATAGAGGCAGTTTTGATGCAGAACAGACACCCCATTGGCTACGGGAGTAGGAAGCTGCGTGATAATCAGAGATTGTATTCTACATACGATAAGGAAATGTTGGCTATTATGCATGCATTAGCCAAATTCAAACACTATCTTGTTGGCAACAAATTTGTAGTGAGAACGGATCACAATAGTCTGAAATATTTCCTTGATCAAAAAGAGATCAATGATCGTCAACAAAAATGGGTAAGCAAGGTTCAAGCCTATGATTTTGACATAGAGTTTATTAAAGGGAAGAATAATATTGTTGCTGATGCAGTTTGTAGAAAACCGTCACTTGCTGCCCTATGTTCATTGAGTGAGATTTCAACAGATTGGAGCGCTCAACTTTTAGTTGAGTATTCAAAAAATCAGCATGCTTGTGAGATCATGGATGGATTGTTGCAGGATGATAAATACAGTGTGGTTGATGACATCATCTACTACAAAAACAGAGTTTACCTTGTTCCGGAATCACAGTTGAGGGGCCAGATTTTGCAGGCACTCCATGATATTCCTACAAAAAGGCATCCCGGTTATGGCAAGACATATACAGCAGTTCGGGAGAGATTCTCTTGGAAGGGTCTCAAGGATGATGTCTTAAGCCGTGTTCGTGAATGCATGACTTGTCAATAGAAGAAGTCAGAGCATACATTTCCGCCTGGTTTGTTACAACCCTTGCTTATACCGGAACAAAAGTGGACGGGAATCTCTATGAATTTCATTACAGGTCTTCCTCGAGTGCAGGGTAAGGATTGTATCTACATTGTGGTGGACAAGTTGACTAAATATGCCCACTTCTTTCCGATAGCAGTTGATTTCACATCATCTCAAGTAGCTGAGCTATTTTTCAAGGACGTATTTAGACTCCATGGTCTCCCTAAGACCATAGTGGGTGACAAAAGACAGCAGATTCAAGAGTTCCTTTTGGTAGGAACTTTTCAGGCTCACAAGCACAGAGTTGACACCTAGTACTAGCTATCACCCTCAGATGGATGGACAGACGGAGATAGTTAATAAGTGAATTGAGGGGTAACTGCATAACTATGTGTTGGGGCAGCAAAAGGCATGGGTGCGCTGGTTGTATATAAGCGAGTATTGTTTTAATACTACACACCATATGTCTATTGCTATGACTCCTTTCAGCGCCCTCTATTGTTACGATGCATTATCTTTTGTTGATCTGTCTGAAAGTGACAGTAGGGTTCCTTTGCCACATGATTGGTTACAGGAGAACCAGGATATCATAAGATCTCTCAGGGAGAATTTGCAGCAGGCACAAAATCAGCAGAAGGTCTACACTAATCGGCACTGGATTGAGAGGGTGTTTGAGGTGGATGATATGGTTTACCTATAGTTGCAGCCTTACCGGCAGAGCACCCTTAAAAGGGGAGGAGCTGAGAAGCTCAAGCATCGTTTTTACGGCCCATATAGGATTCTCAGGCATGTTGGAGAGGTTGCCTATGAGATTGAGCTACCACCTGACAGTCGAATTCATAATGTGTTCCACATGTCTTGTTTGAAGAAGGCACTGGGGCAACATATTGTAGCATCTCCTGATCTACCTCCCTTGGATGAGGAAGGTCAGCTAACCTTGGTTCCTGAGGGGTTCTTGGAAGAGAGGGAACACTGGCTGACAAGCAGGGTGATTCGGGAGTACTTGGTTCGCTGGAGAGGTCTCCCTATAGAGGACGCCACTTGGGAGGGCGAGGCTATTTTGCAGCATCCAGCTTTGCAGTTGCTTGTGGGCAAGCATCTTCGAGAGGGGAGGACTGTCATGTCCCATCTTTAGCTCTGTCTAGCCTAGATGAGAGTTAGCCTATTATGGGGTTTCGTAGGCTGGCAGTGGTGGTTAGAGACTCATTCAGGTTATTCAGTGTTCAGATTTGGTGTCTCAGGCAGTAGCAGACCATTTGGGAGTTGTTCCTTGATTTTAGGAGGCAGTTCCTACTTTTTAGGAGGGGGATCCCTACTTTTTAGGAGGTGGTGTCAGCTTCCAAATTTGAGGTTCTATAAGGTCATCCCTTGGTTTCAGTTTCAGGAGATTTGGGTGTGTTTCCTAGTTTCTAAGAGCATCCCTAGATTTTAGGGATGAGACCGCCAGTTGTCCCAGGTTGGGCGACATCAGTCATAGGCAGGTGACATATTCAGTTTCAGGATTTTGGGGTGTTTCGGCTGTTCTGTCGCTATTTGGGATATATTTTAATATAATTAAATATTTTCCTAAGTTAACGTTTTAATATTTTAAATAAGGCTATGTATATAGCCATTTTGAAGTAATAAGGGGTTTTCTGGCTTCATCTGGCTTGATATGCCTATGTGTTATAGCTCATTGGAAAGGTCTCAAAATTTTCTACATGATTTTCACCTTCCAGAGTCTTTGTGCTTGGAGCTATTTAATTATAATAAAGTGACATTTTCTTTATAGTTTGGATGCCATAATTGAGAAATATCATTTAATTATAAAGTACACTCTTAATTCTCTTTTAGGTTTTGAATTGCAAAGCAAAGGGGATATAAGGAGATGGAAACCTAATTGATGGATATCTTTTATACATTTGAAACTTGTTTTGACGAATTTGCTATGGTAGAGCGATTCTGGGACGCAAACCCCAGGTTTGGGACTGGCTAGGACATAGCCCTCAACAGTTGTTGTCAGTGGATTCAACAGGCTTTCTGCATTGTTTGTCAGAGACAGGGGTGCCATCAGGGATAACTTTAAGAAACCCCCTCCTAGGAAAATGTGTAAAATCCTGGCGAATCGTACATTAATATAGGGGAAATTTTTTATTAATGATGGCAAAAAAAATTTCCAAATTAGAAAAATAATATAAAAGCGTTGGCGATTTTTTCCCTACCAAATAAAAATTCCATAAAATCTTGGCGAATTATAAATTAATGTGGGGGAAAACATAGAATATATGAGGCGAATTATTTTCTTGTGAAGGTAAAAAAAAATATTTGTACTGGCGATTTTTATGTGTCGTTTGAAAATATATTTATTTTATTGACTAATCTATCGTTAATTATGGGAAAAATAAATATTTTATTTGGCGATTTTCAAAAGATGGGACTCGTTAATGCGTCATGTGGGTCAACGCCAACTAATATTAAATGTCTTATTTGAGACCGTTTGATTATCCTAGATCAATGGCTGAAGTTTAATTTCAGCCCAATTTCGTAAAGGAAACATAATTTTCCAAGAAGTCACCAGAATAATCACACGTAACATTGTAATTAATGCAACGTCCAGCGAATATCGCTTTTATTTGTTGCAAATACAACTGATCACACATTGGACACAACCTAATTAGATACTGTTAAATGTTTTATTTGAGCCCATTTGATCATCCTTGATCAATGGCTGAAATTTAATTTCGGGCCGAATTTCAGAAAGAAACCGACTTCTGCAGGAAGTCACCGGAATGATGACACGTATCAAGCCTTAAAAAGTACACCGTAACCATGATCGTTGATTACTACTAGTTACTTGTTGACACGGACGGTGGATAGTGCAACTGCAACTTGTAACTTGTAACTCGAAAAGAAATAAATGCCTTGTCAGTGACATTCTTTAACTGCCATCTTTAACTGTCAATAGTACACATGCATTTATGGGAAAATTTATGGGAAAGATTTACATTTAGATATAAAAGATTAAGGACAGTCGATTTAAATCTCTCACACGCATAATACGCATAATGCATTTATGGAAATTGCATTAAATACGATTAAACAAAGAATAATTATTAATTGCTAAGTATTCGTGATCACTACTATCAATCAAGGGGTCGGGGCTATTTACAGACAATCTGGCTTCTTTCTTCTTCATTTTTCTTTTGGTAGATTAAGATTCAGAGCTGCCGGTGGTGGAAATTCTGCCTCTGGTTTTAAGGTTTAGGTTTTTAGGTCTTTAGGCTTTCGAGAATTAAAGATGGATACTCCAATCCATTTGAGATGCACATCCCCAGATGACCAGAGGTCCTTTTTGGGCAATGTCTCGGAAGAAATCCTCACTTCCGTTTGTAGGTAGGTTGGTGGCGACGCTTTTATAAATTCTACTGTGTTGATGTTATTGGGTCGAGAGTTCCTTGAGAATGTCGACAGATACCACGTCTACACGGACATTACGTCCCGTGTTTTTGCGTCTCTCCTCGACCTCGGAGGACAGAAGGTGGATATGTTGATGTTGTTGAGGAAGGTTTTTAAAGAGAAATTCCTTAAGGACGATGTCAATGTTGTTGTTTTTGCGGAATTAGGGGTCGGGATCCCTTGGCCAAGAGATATACACAAGCTGTTGGTGCCGTGCAGAAATGTGGCCAGACAACCCTTTCTGTTGAACTGCAATGACGAACAACTAACACGACACAAGAAATGGGCACCACTTGGGAGGGATTTTCTCCGGAAACGGTTTTACCTTGATGAATTCGACGAGTAGAACTACACATGGCTTGACGAATTCTCGAAGATTATCCTCTCTGGAAAATTCTACTCAGACGAAAGGGAAGATGAAGATCCCTGATTCCCTAGTTTACCGGTTACCCATTCCCGTTACCCTAGTCTTTTGACAATGGACATGCAAAGTTTCACTTTTTTTTTATACCGATAAGAAGTTGCCTAGTAGGTTTCTGTTTTTACTTTACGATGTAATTTTATGAAAAAAAATAATAAAAAAATTCCAAGTTCGTTTCAATTTTCTTTTTATGAGTACAAAAAATGATTCTTAGACTTCTCTGTGATTACAATATTTTAATTAGTTGTTTTACCTGTGTATTAGACATTTAAGTATATGCTTAAGCGACGGATTAGTACTTCCATTTTTAAATCTGAAGACTAAACGATTAAGTTTCTTTATCAATCCAGAGCAAGTTTCTATTTTTAATTTGCCAATGTGTCATATCGATATGTGATTATAAGATAGAAATAATTGAATTAAAATCTAAATCGAACTACACTATAAAACTAAACATTTAATAACATTTATTAAATGTAATAACTAATAAGCTGAAGTTGTAATTTAAAACGATTAAGTGACACTCACACATGTCCAAGTGACATCAAATGACAAGCCAAAAGTTAACGGGACCGGCGATAGTGCGACAGTGCCAACGACCGTTGGATGAACACAGATCAACGACGTGCAGTGTATTTCGGGCCAAAAGGGAAAAGAAACCCGATTTTCGCAAACCTATCCCGAAATAATGTAAATGAACTCAAAATTATAGTCATAGAATAAGTATCACTTACTTTTGCCTCTAATTAAAATGTAGCAATGCAGTCGTGACTCGCCAATGCAGTATACAGTTGCACTCAATAGTCTGAAACTTCTAAAACTTTGCTATCGATCAAATATAAAGATGTCATAGAGATATCAGAATGTTTTTATACTAATCCTTATTTGGCAAATTCGGCGGGAGGTATTAGGTATACAAATATTTGGCGAAGCCCGCGTAATTATAACACGTCTTTTGTTATTTCCGAGGCGATTATGGGTCGTCCAATACCGTCGCACTATTAATTAAGTTCGCTAAATTATGTCAGTTAGAGACACGCGTCTGTAAAATGCCAGGCGAATTTGGGGCCACCTATAAATAAATAGGTATAAAACGATTGGCGAATATAGGCCGTCGATTTGGGTCGCTTAGAAATTATAGGTGAATGTTTTAAATTTATGGGGACCAAAATTTATATTCCATTGGCAATAATGTGTAAGAAATGGAAAAATTAAATAAACCCATAGGTGATTGGCCCGGGCTTTGGACCCAATATTAATAAATGTCGGGCGATAGGCTCAATCCAATATGTGAAAAATATTCGCCAATTCCGGGGTCGCCGACATGCGACATTCGCCAAATGGCAAATAATCGCCACTAAAGTTTTCGCTGGGTGCCATTCCGTGTTGAGGATTTAGAGTGTATACAGAGGTTTTCAACAGAGAGGCTAGATTCGTCCAGCTGGGACGTGATTATTGCAGCATAGGGCCGCCATTTGCAGCTTGGACACTATACGCTAGTTGTGGTAAATGCTTGTATCCAGCCGTAGCTGGTATTCTTGGTTTGTGGCCTCCATCTATCCACCAGTTGGTGCCATTGCTGTTTGTAAAGCTCCATTGAATTTGCATAAGGGTTTCTACATGAATATATAAATCAGAAATATGCCTGGGATGATTTGTATCAATTCTGAATTATTGAATGTTCTTACATGTTTCCAGCTTCCTTTCATATGCATTGTTCATCTTTCATTACTTGCTTCAATATTCTCAAAAAACACAAAAAGAAACAAAACATTATGCAACTTCTGTCTATTCTATAAGACCACCAAAAATCTCAGAAAAACATAGTTTATTATTTAAAACATACAGCAGATTAGTAAGAGAATCCGTCAAGGATCTTTCACTAGTTTTGTTAGATTTCTATAGATTGATATATTCCTTGCTAGAATTTGAAATATATTAACATTATGAAGAGGAGTTTATGCAGTGTAATGTCCCCTTATTGAATTTTATTTCAGAGAGGGGATATTACATTCAGAATTGTGAAACATTTATAGCAGAATGTAGAAGTCAAGTTGCATGCGGGAATGCTGCGTCTATTGGGCAGGTACTCACAAATTGAATAAGGGGTTGGTGCCTCTTTTAGGTTGAGCCTACGAAATTTGTAAAAGATTATTAAATAAGGAAGTAATTTGCTTTGGTTTTCTCTTGTAAGGGTTTCCACGTAAATATTGTGTTATTGTGTTTTTCTCATGTGCATGATTATTGAAATTTAGTAAATGATGCTATTGTGATTAATAAAGTTTAAATTGATAAAAAATTGTTATATAGATTCACACCCCCCCTCTCTCAATATAATCGTGTCCTCATCAATTGGTATCAGAGTCGGTTCCTTAGAAAAAGTCTAACCAATCGAAGGAAGATTGAGAGAGCATATATGGGAAAGAGAAAAGGAAATAAGGGAGAAAGAAATGCCAAATAGGGTATTGATGACAAAGCACCAAATGTAAGTACTGAAAGTGATAAATAGAACACCCTTGGCAATCCGTATAATGACAAACTTTTACTTCTCTAGCTTAATATCATAAGCATATAACTTGATCTTGAAGCATATTCATTGCACATTAACATTCACATGAGATTTAACTATCATACAACACAAGGTATACGTGGAAACCCTAATTGGAGAAAAACACAACAAACTAATGCTTTTATATAAAAACTTATTTTACAAAGTTTGTAGGCTCAACCTACCAGATCCACAAATCCCTCATTCGATTCGGAAGAAATTTGCCACTAGAGGCACTAGCCCGTCATTCTGTTCATGAGCACTTACCCACTAGAGGCACCAACTCCTAATTCTATTCGTGAGCACTTAACCCTCATTAAAATTTCCACCTTACCAATGTTGCTTCTTCAACAAATGATGGATAACCTTTTACCCCACAAACTCTCTTCTTCAAACTGCTATTATGGTGACAATATATTTGCCACAAAACTGATTACAGGCTCATAAAACTGTAATAAATCTGCCATACTATTTCTCACAACCTTTCTTCAATATACTTAATGATGCTGCTCCAAAGTCTTCTTTATTTCTGTGTAAGATCCTCCTCACAAGTCTCAAAAAGTCTTCACAAATCTAATGCAATTATTCCCATATCTTTTTCTTCTTAATCTGCATTACAATGAGGAACACATCCTTCATACAAAAAAGAGCAAGGTAATGAAAAAATATAAAGGATCAATCTATGATTTTGCATTATGTGCCTCTTACAAAAATTTGAGGAGAAACATGAATTTAGGGGGAGCTTATCATTGAACTATCTTTCAGCTGTGGAAAAGACAACTCAAATATGTAGAAAAAGTGAGAGCTTTATTGTAGTAGCAATAGAAGAATTTGCGATTATTACATGGTAGTAGCAAACTACATATTAAAAGGTTACCATATTGAAGTGAAGGAGAATCAATGTCAAGATGATAAAGAGCATAGAAGACTAAGACAATAAGAGAGTTTTTCAAAAGTTTGATAGGAGGATGAGAACAATCCAAAGAAGTATGCTTGTATATTTGCAGTTGACAACCATGAGTTGGCAAAAGTATAAAAAATTTATACAAGAAAGTGACTAGCACTTTCATAAAATAAATTAATTTTTGAAAATGCCGAAAGAACACATCCAATGTCTTATATGAGTTACAACAACAAAATAATCCAAGCCTTAGGTGCAAAATTAAACTGGCTGGAAACATCAATCAAATGCTCAGTGTAACCATTATAATGGCTGGAAACATTGATTAATTGTTGGAAAGTACAACAAATATAAGATTCCAACCCTATGTCACCAGCAACAGAAAAAATCCCTCTAAATGATGGCTCGAAACATAAACTACAGCCGATCCAGTGATTCAAATATCCCACAAAAAACAGAAATAGTCTAAAACCGCAGGTATCTTGATGATGCTGGCTGAAAACAATGATAAAAAAATGGTTACAATCATTGCCATGGCTAGAAATACTGAATTGATGCCTAGAGACATCACAAATAGCATATTCAATAGAGGTGCAGCCATAGAATAATGGAAAATCAGTCATGCTCGATAGAAACATATTTCAAATGCTCAACAACCTTTAACAGTTCAAAACAATTGTGAATCTCAGATGGATTCACCTCCAATGAAAAAGAATGTTTTTTTTCTCAAATCCAAATATGGAAAGCAAGAGATTTTTTACCTCAACATCTCCCACACCAAGGCTTTTCATCCTTGAACGTTTCAAACTCCAATTTGGAAAGACATGTGAAATGGACGATTCAGATCATTTATCTCTAAGTCTAACAAAAAATGATATGTACAATAGGTATATTGAAAATACTGTGGCTAACATTTCCAAATTTCACTCTTTCTTGAAATAGCCACTCAAGATCCATTTCAGTGCAGATTTTCAAGCTTCCAACAAGCTAAAGTTAAGCAATTAGTTAGGTAACAGTTTAAAAGGTTTCCATTTTTCTCACTAAGAGGCATATCATATAGGATCGCAGAGATGGTCATTGAGCCCACTAAGCATGAGTTTGTTCTATATTATTAAAAAAATAATGACACGTGGATCATAATAATTAATAGTACAGCTAACACTATCAAAGTTCTTGGATATATCATTGGACAACATATTGCTACTCAATAAAACGTCCAAAATTTTAACTGTGTTAGATGCTTGTATTAAGTGTTAACTTTCCATCAAATGACTTTGGAAGAATCCAAGAATACAACACTTGTAAATGAGACACATTGCATATCTAAATAAATCAATTCTTCAAACACCCTGAAAATCATAAAAATTATAAATACCATAATCTTGCAACACCGGTTGAGCAACCATCTCCAACAGGCTTAACACATAATGTTGAGGAGTCAAGTTTGTTGGTTAAATTAATCCAAAGATCTGACTTTGAGTTTGTCAATAAGTCTTCTCTGTTGTGTACTTCCTTATTTATTGTCAATATCCCCGAATCAGACAGCTGTAAATACAAAGAGTTGTCTCTTAAATTTGCCGTGCAAAGAGCACATTAACAAAAATAATAAATAAAGAACATATTCTCCCATCAAGCAAATTAAACAACATATTTGAAAACATACAGTGCAGAGGACTGTTAATAGGATCAACATGGAATTTGAAGTTGCCACTAAACAATGAAATTTTTTGATGAAGTTCAAAAAATATTTTGGTTAAGTAATGATTAGACTTTAAGTATGTATGCGGCTTTAGTGTAAACTACAGCAAAGAAGACTGTAGATCTAGGTGCAGATTCCAGTGAACTGGCAACTTCGCAACAAACAAATCGAAATGTTAACAAAATATACTAGAGAACATGTCAATTGCAGTCATGAATTGTGCTATTTCTCTCCATTCTTCATCCAATTTTATTTAAAGTGCCTTTTTGTAATGAGCCCAACCTGGCTCTGCTACGAATTAATAGATTTTGCAACCACAAGTCATAAACTTTGCCATAGCGTATCTCCTTATTTATATAATCAACTTGAAAATATAATTTTCAATCCCAGAACATCATTAATTCCAGCATATTTATTATTGAAACCTCTGGTCTTTTGCTAAATTCCAAATTCACATGCACTTTCTTCAATAACAATGCTAACTCCCTTGGACAAATCAGAATATACTTTTTGTGTTTTGCAAAATAGAATTCTGAACTTAAATAATGCCAATACCAAATGACTTGGCAAAATCTTAAAACCAACTACTGATTGAGTACATCCAAAAAATACCATTTCGTTTGCAGTGGACTTGAATCGAAATGCTTCCCTGGCATATTGTAATGCCTCCACTAACCTTCCTCCTTGCTAGCTGGTTGCGGCTGCACAGTCATGTTAACGGCTATGCATGCTAGCCGCGAGTTGTTTCCCTTTATCCACAAAGTCTGGAAATTGTACACAACCTCTACACATTGACTGCTATGTGACTGCGGTTTGCTTCCACCAGCAATGCCGTCTCCATTTACTTACAAAGCTTCCCTAGAGCAAACTCACGACAGTCTAAATTTCTTATTCGCCAAAATCTGCAAGCTGGGAAGAATGTATATCACCCACGAATAATGAAATTTGATTCACAGCCAACAACACTTGTATTCGAAATCTGCAATTTCTCTTCTTTTCCAAACGCTAACTATCTTCAATTGAATTAATAAGTCGATGATGCCATTCCAGCAGACATGAATCACTCTCCCAAATAAATTTGCACCCTCAGTGTGCATGAACAATTTCAGAATTATTTCTTCCTCTAGTAACAGGTAGACAGTATGGAAGAAGAAGGATTGGTTATACTTCAGCAACCAATAAGATATTAACTTCAAAAGAATTAGTCTTCTAGAAGCCAATTTGACCCTTATACTTCAGCAAGGGCACAGATCAGAACTTCTCCTCAGAGAAAACAAACCAAATATAATATAATCAATTGATAGTGAACGAATGTCTTGCCTGTTGCTTTTATAATTAAAAAGTGTCTTCTTTCAAACACTTTTCACTTGAAGCACTTTTATACTTAGGTACATATTGAGGAATTTAATTTATTAACTCATTTCACTCCAAAAATGACCTTTTCATCAATATCATGAAATTATGACACGCAAGGTCCCTGTTTCCTGTGCCCAAGATTTAAAACTTTTCATCCCGATTCCGACGAGCTATAACACTAAGGTGCCCAACATATAATACCACCAATAATGACAACCTTAGCAAATTTAATTAAATAATAATAATAATTCACCTGTCTTGCAAAAACAACTGAAGAAGCATCAAAATCGAAATTTGTCTGCACTGGAGTGATCTTGATGATAAAAGATGATGAACGAACCTGATGGGGTGACTTACTAAAAATAGACGCTCTCTCCAAGATTCTTGGAGCCCAAACTGGAAGCCAGAAATGAAAACTGAGAGCATCATTCAACTCCTCTAACTCATCTGAGCTTATCGGAACTATCCGTTGACTTACTATAAATAGTAAGTTCACACCAATGACCCTCTAAACACCTCGCCAGACCACAAGGATCGCGATAATGATCTGGCGCCATCCATTCAATGACCCTGCTAAATGACTTAGCAAAATTGGGGACATTACACTTTTGTGGGACAAATTTAAAATTTTGAACATAGTGGAGATCATTTGTCAATCGCAGTCATGATTTGTGTTATTTCCCTTTGTAATATGTGACCTTATTATTTTGTCTTTCGCAATATAGAATATGATAAAATAGCTTGCATTTAAAAGATCAAAACTACAATTATACTTAAGAAATAAATCCCAATACCATCATCTGCTGTTACAAAATGAAATGATAGGAAATCAAGGCAATACACTGATACAAAGATCAGACAATACATTTCAGACATCCAAATGATTAAACATTATATGACTAGACAACTCTTCGGATTGCAGCCTCCAAGTGTAGTGTTAAGGTTCAGTAGACAGCCCCAGCACCCAGGATATTCCATAGCTTTCTGAGACCTTTGCATCAGAACTTCCCAGCAAGCACAAACCTTTTTAATGACTGCAAATTATACTCACAACTTCTGTAACATGATATGAGGAGCTGAATAACAAAGGCGATTTGGTAAAAATAATCAAAACTTCATTTCTCATACCCAAAATACCAGCCCAGACATGTCATCAAACAAGAAAGACTGAATGCTACCAATGGTGATAATTTCAACCATCAAAACGATCTAAATGAGTTTCTTAGATCCCACACATGCCAATCGTAACCTGGGCAGGCTACATAAACAGTACGGCTCTCTCTAATAAATTAACCTCAGCTGCAACCCCACAATTGATGCAAGAGCATCCACGGTGTAAGACCAATCTTTCATGACCCAAAAATATTGTCTAGTTTTTTCTCAATAAGGGCTAATTTGGGCAGGTTTACTATTTTAAGTAAGTCTTTCTTTTGAGCACGGATCGTTCCAATTTCTTCTTTGGAGGTTCATTTTGGATATATAAGTATGCCAGTAAAGTTTCATGGCAAGATCAAGTCCGATTTTGAAGATATTGAATTTTTTAGTTTTGGGGGGGGGGGGGGGCCCATACGAAAAACATTGAACTCA
This sequence comes from Thuja plicata, assembly GCA_018584345.1. Lineage (NCBI taxonomy): Eukaryota > Viridiplantae > Streptophyta > Pinopsida > Cupressales > Cupressaceae > Thuja > Thuja plicata. The sequence continues at coordinate 183,787 of MU221093.1, forward strand.
ATTTTAAAGGCCTTAGAGGCTCCCAAAGGTGTCAAAACTCATTGGGAACAATGTTTTTCTATCCTTGGTTGTAGAGTGCTTCGAGAGGTATCTGAAAAGTGGTTATAAAAGTCAATCGGGTCCACAAGTTGAAAGTTATGGCTTTCGGAAGTTGTACCATAAAAACTCAAGTTTCTATACAAAAAGAAAGAGAAAAATCACTTAGGCGGGAAATTGAACCTTGGGCGCCAAAATGGAAAAGTTTCAATTTATAGAATATTCTAAGACGGTTATACGTGCTACATATACAGGGATGATGGTGGGTTTCAGGCTCAGTTCCAAAAGAGTAGTTTGTGGCTCTGTCTTACAGATTATTATAATGAAAATGCCCGTGAGGTTGTAGCATGTTATTTTTTTAATATTGTAATGACATTTCATTAAAGATAATAGCAAGCAAGTGTTTTTGTTCTTATAATTGTTCAGTTCTTGCAACTTTCTGTTTATTTCCTTGTTGTCTTCTGTGTGTTTTGCTTAGTAAGCGGAGAACCCTTCATTAAAAATTAAAGATCTAAAACTGATTGTCCAATGAAAAGGAATAGACTGAAACAATACCCATTATTAATTATTCATTTCGGAGCATCCATGCGTGTAGGGCAACACTGCGTCATTCAAAAATATTGGTATTTTGATTTTCTATTAAGGTTGAGTGATTAAAAATAAATGCAACCATCCATCTCCATGTACCTAGGAAAGTGTCCAAAAGGACATAGGGGGTTAAATTATTTAATATTTGTAGTCCATGTGAAAAGGCAATTGTAATTTTCAATGGACACATTTTCCAATCGTTTATAATGCTAAAATCATAAAAATCGCCATCTTGGCATGAAAATCGGGAGAGGAAAGACTCATCCACTCATATGTATTGAGTGGTTATATAAAAAATAGGAAAAGGCACCACTTTAGATGCCCGTTAAGGACCACTAGGTCCAAAGACTCATTGAGTTCTAGAAAATGTTTGCCATATTTGGTCGTGGGACCATTCGCATCCTCAAAAAACCTGTGGAGCCCTATAACATCCAGATCCAAGTCCTCAATGCATAGCGAGTCAACCGCCCTGTTGTGAAGGGGTGTCTTTGCTATCTTAGTCCTGGCATTGAAGTTCCCGAGGAGGAGACCTTCCCCAACTGTAGTGAACTGGGTGATGTCATAGAGGTCAGAGAATGGTCCCCATCATGACCACTGTGGATAGCATAGAGGGAGGACGTCGAAAGAAAGTAGCAAACCCAAAAAAAGATGTCTCTAACATGCGCAGGCATACAACATAACAGGACCAACATGAATCTTGTAGAGGCGTCCGATAGGACAACAAAAACCAAACCACGAAGTCGGTCGCTAACAAGGCAAGCAACCCGTCCTGAACTGCGAACCCCACCAGAATTACTAGTCTCATTCCTAAAAGCTGAATTCCAGTGAAAACCAGCAAAGGTAGGGAGCGGTCGAGCATGGCTCTCATGAGTCTCAGTGAGGAACAACAAATCCGAGGAATCCAAAGCATCTAGAAGTTCGGGTGAGGACCAAACTAAACCATTGAAGTTCCACCATCTAACCTGTAAACCTCGAGTCGCTGGACCACAGTCTCCCATCCATGAGGAAAGTTGTCTCGAGTTGCCGACCCAAGATTCCTGATCACGACCCACTTGTCATCCTGTCATGCGGTAGCTACAAGAGCTTAGGCCTGTTTAAGTTTTGTGACCTGGGATCAAGTAAGATCCTCATCGAGAAAAATCTTTGAGGGTAGAGAAAAGAGTTTCCTATGTGCCTTGAGCACGTATAGCCTGTCTGAGGAATTGTGAAATCGTAGAAACAAGATGGAATCATATCCAACCCAGGCCCTATCAAGGGATATGTCAGGAAGCTCAAATTGGTCACAAAGAAATGCGTATGCAACATCTAAACGGTCGGTGGTGATGAGCGGGAGGCCACAAACCTTCTGATTGAGTTCCTTTGTTCTCCTTACTTTTTCTTCTGCAAATTTGGAGTGCACTAATGCCTCAACCCTAGCAAGAGGAGCATCCCCACCTTTACAGATTGAAGCCCACAATGTTAGTTCTCTTTTCGTCTCTAATTTAAGTGAGTCTTGCTTGTTGTCAAGTTTGGATTGTTTTGCCTGCAGCTCGGTAATGATATGGTTAACTGTAATGTCCCCTATTAGGACTTAACTCTAAGTTGCCCTAAAATTTCCAAATAAGATATCGATTATGCTTAAGAATGCAGATTATCAATTTATATCTAGATTTAAAGCCTACAACTAGGTTAGTCATTATTATAAAAGATGGACAAATATATGTAATTCAAAAAATTTTATTAAAACAATCCTAACATCACTATAATTAATAAAATTATAATGTCCCTAGTTATTCCAGGTTTGTTTCTTTAGAGGTGAAGCTGCAAGAGAGATATTAATATATACAAAAATTAATTAACTAGCTATCTACCCCATTACTAATCCCTCCCAAAGAAAGTCTACTAGGTCGGGCTCATGACCGTAATAAGGATCTTCTATAGTCGTTCAGGGCTTATAGGCTGACCATTTCTAGTCCATTCCACTTCTTGAAAGAGACTTCCTCTATCCAAGGCTTGGTTACATATGCATATGTGGGTCATTAGTATATACTGGCTTAATGGGGTCCTTGTCCCCCTTTTGAAGTTCTCCATATAATAATGGATCTTTAATCCTTTAATCAAATTTACAATTTTAATTTCTCATCATATTAACCATTAGTGTTAATGAAAGATTTAACTTAAACTGTAATTCTAAATTATATATATTAAAACATATTCAAATTTGCATTTCAAAAATGATTCATATATTCATATTTAACTTCTTAGTCAAACCCAAACTGTAATATATATATATATATATATATTTGAATTAAATTAATACTTACAAATTTCTTACAACTTTCTACGTGGTCAATCTGCAACTATTCCTTCTCTTTTTATCTCTTTAGTTTTCTCTTTCTAACCTTATCGCAGATCCAAAATGCCCTTTGTCTCTCCCCACTCTTCCTTTTTTGCTGAGGCTTATAACTATCTACGTGGGAGGGGGAGTCATGTCCCCTCCACATAGTCGTCACCCTTAAGGGGTGTGACTGGTCGCAGCTCACTCGCACCTTATAAGGTTGATGACTTATACATGCCGACAAGCTTTAATTATAATGATATATATTATAATAAGTTTATTTAATGATTAATAAATATATTACTAATAATATTTATAATATAATGTTATTAATTATTTATTATTAATAATGTGTTTTTAATTTCTTAATTATTAAAATAATAATATAGTTTAATTATTATTAATAAATAAATAAATAATAATTCCATCTTTTAATTATTATAATAATATTAAATGAAATTTCAAACTAGTTGATATTATCGACTTGTCGATATTCGTCCAAACATATGATTTATTAATCACCAAAATATGCATTGCGGTAATTAGTACAATACGATTATTTAAATGTTTTACGAAAATCTCTAGCATAGTGGTTGATAGAATCATCGTCATAAATGTTGACATGAATATTTTTTCTTATTCGATTCTCCACATATCGTTGATATATACTTGTGCCTATTCAATCATATTTCTTGTTTGAACGATATCTTCTTGATAGATGAAAGTCGTAGGTTTGAATTGTTACGACTCTAACATTATTATCATTGGTTCAGATTTGTTTATGGAATGATCTTTTTGTTTATTAAGAAACTTCACAAATTTAAAGATATTATAATTTATTATTATATTTCAATTTATTTATTTAAATTCTATTTTAGAGACGGGATATCACAGTCCTACCCTCCCAAAAATTACTTCTCCTCAAGCAATGTTCATTTTATATAAATCCTTCATTATGATTAGTTTTGCAACTCGTATCGATAAATTAATATCTTGTGTTTCATTCTTAGTCATTCTTACTGATATTATCTCAAGTATATGTTTATGTATCTGTGAAAAGGTGATGGAGCTCACTATTTTCTGTTGTGACAATGGAGAGACTGCTGGAGACATCCTTTACTTCACAGCTTGCAGTTTATTCTTTGTCTCCAAATTAAAGACCCACTCCAATAACTCTGTTAAAGTCTCATCCGTTACCTTCATCAATAAAATTGCTGCCTCCATCTTCCTAACCTATTCCAGTAATTATTTCCTCTAATATGTATGCAGAGGAGTAAGAGTATGAGTATGAGCCTCCGATGGGTACGCGGCTGACAGAAATCAGAACACACAGAAGACTCAGACAACCTAGACAACTCAAACAAGAAAACAACAAATGCCAAGCATCAAGAATCGACAGAGAAATCCGACAAGAAAATTCAAATCACACAGAAGACTCAAACATCGACGGGCTCAGACAGCTCGATTCTCAGCAAAATCAAACATGAGGCCAAGAAGGAAGAATCAGAAAACGAAATGAGACAAGAAAAGGTCAAATAAGACATCGCCAAAAGCCATAAGCCAAAAGCCAAACGACCAGAATGTAGATTGAAACCCTAGCAGAAGAGGAACAAGTCGGCCAGATAAAGATGTTGCACATAGCCCAAACCGAGAGCATAAGGCAGTAGAACCCACAGACAACATCTTCGCAGACAGTTCGTAAACAGAAGCACAAGCAAAGAAGTTGAAGAAAACAAAAAACCATAGCCAAAGAAGTAGCTGAAGAAGCACGATCAAAAAACGACAATAAAACAAAGCAAAACAAACGAGATCACAACTATGGAGAAGCCACAGAGCCACAGTCTCAGCTGATATCGTGACCACAGAACTACGAGAGGATCAATGTCGAGCACGCATGGTCGTGTCGCGTCGGGAAGAGGCATCAAGTCGGGAAGAAATGATACCAGAGGGTTTCGACCTCACAAATCCAACCTAGGGTTTTAGAAAAAATTTAGACAATTTTCGGCAAATTCCTAGGGCATCGCATCAGAAACTCGTTTTGATATGTTCTTACTGTTCTTTCATCGATCTATTCTTACTGCTCTTCGTCGATATGTTCGGGTCGGAAAACTTGCGTCAAACTGTTATTTTTGTTATTTCGTCGATCTGTTCTTTTGTCGACTTGTTTAGTTCTTCCGTCGATTAATTCTTTCATCGATCAAATATGTCGTCGATCTGTTCTTTCTTTCGTCGATCAGTTCTTTCATCGGATCAGATCGGTCACTGCATTCGTCGGAGCAAGGGGTAGGGGACCCCTACAAGGAGAACCCAAACCCAAATCCCCGGTACAAAATCTACATCGCCAAAAAGAACCTCAGAACAGAAGGATAACCTGAAGAAAAAGCAGCGGGGAGTCCAGCCCGCTTCCTATGCTTCCCAAGAGGGGAAGAGGAAGGAGTGGAGAAATGCTAAAGGATACACTTTATCCGGGGTTCACAAGCTGAGAATAGCTGGTAAGGGGTTCTAGCTGATGCTCAGAATCACGCCTAGAGTCAAGCCCAATGAAGGACGTGGTAAGCTGACAAGACTGTGTGGTGGCATGATGTTGGCGATGATGTTGATGTTGACGCTGCATCGAGTGGTCTCAGAGTCTAGTGGCCTCCTGAATGTAAAGAGCGAGGCAGCTCTGACTGGTGAATCTGAAAAATGTGGAGAGGTACTGAATATCCCTTAAAAGGCAATAAAATATACCTCTCATCTCATAATATCTAAGGCAGCAGAAAATCAAATGCTCCTCGGTCTCAGCCTCGTCCATGCTAGATAACCTCGTCCATGCTAGATAACTGGCAAATCATGTGCTCCCTAGCCATCTAGTGGTCAATCTCAATGCGAAGACGATGTGAGCCGACTTTGAAGGAACCAAGAGAGATCTAGAGGGCATGCGTGCCTAGTGGTGAGATAAATAAGAGGGATGAACAATGAGTCAATCCTTCAACTCCAGATAGTGCTCAACATAGAACGTGTGATGAGCCCTGCTGGCTCAATCTCTAACCAAGCTTGTAAATGTCTGAGTTTTGATTTGTTTCTGCAATGTTTTGTATTTTTTTGTGGTGTTTGCGAATATCTGCTCCTTTGGCTTTTATAAAAATTATAGGCAAATACAACAATGCTTGCATACAAGAAAACTAAAACTAATTTTCAGAACCTTGCATTGAAAGATGCTATTTTATTTATTGAAAGATTGATACAATCATAAGGAATTTATTTATTACATTCTTGAAATGTAATTTGCAGCTGAAAGGAAACCCTGAGTCCAAACGTAGCACTTGCAATGTTGCCAAAAAAATTTCAACTCCAGAATGCAATGCACATTAAATGCTAGACGCCCAATATTGAAGAAACAAGAGGCACAAATTGTAGACAATTTATTATAGAAGTTAGATGCCTAGAATTTGGGTCTCAGGTGCGTCAAGAATGTTGTATGGCTGCCCTTGAAATCCAACAAATTCAGTCACAAAAATACTGTAAATGACAGTCATAAATCTGCTATAGATTTATCTTTGATTTGTCCTTCAATTTCCCCAAAACTTCAACCAATCTGCACAATCTGGACCTTTGAATGAAGCCTACAAATAAGCAATAATTCAAATGGTCTTTCACAGTCTAAAAATTGCACAAACACTTGAAAATTAACATCCTCATGTTGCCCTCATTTTGGCACCCATAGTGAAAAGTGGTCTAAATTGATTTCTTTCACCCTTAAGAACTTCTTTGTCTAAGTAATTTTCATTATAGTCGGGATTTCGTTATTTAAGTGTCAATCAGGAACTATCGTCGGAGTCTACTTTGCCAAAAGGAACTGTCTTTTCATTCATTCCCTTCTGTTTTTTTAGCCGGTCGTGTTGTTAGTCTTTCAAGCCCAAAATGTTTTATTCTTTGAAAAGTCAAACGTCGGCATCAACAAACACTTTTGGAACTCCCTTCGGAGCCTGAAGGAAGGACGGAACCAAAGAAAAATAAATGAAAATGAAAATATTCATTAAAAGAATGCTTGTTCGGAAAGGAAATGAAGTTCTGGAATGACCGTTGGGATCCAAACATGCAAATGGAACTAAGCGACGCGGTGAAAATTCATTGAAAGAAAGAGGTGAGGGAAGAAGCCTCTTTTCTGCAACAACATTCGAATTCTGTAAGGCAAATAGGAACTGGAGGAAGTGAAAAGAGAACAAGTGCTGGAACAGCCTTCGGAGTCCGACGAGCTCAATGGAACTCTACGAATAACAAGGAAAAAGTGATTTGTATCCAAGTTCTCAGTGTAACTTTGGAGAACGAAAGAACAATAGGAACAAGTCATACAAAGGGAAGCAATGTAGGCCCGAAGGATAAAAGTTTAAACTAAGTCAGAAGCAAGCCTGAGTTCTGAAATCATCTTTGGCTTCTAAAACCCAAAGTGGAAATAAAGGTATAAAGCAGTGGTGTGAGATTAAAACAAGGGAGTGGAGTTAGCTCTAGGTTCTGGAATTCTCATCGGAATCCGAAGCAAGAACTCTAAGTAGAAGGGAGAAGCAGAAATAACGCCCCGTTTCTGAAGTACCATTTATTGCCCTCATTTCCAAAAATATTTGAAAAGTGGCGATTGTTTTTAAATCAATAGAGGTTGATGTAATCTAGTTGCTAAAAGTAAATAAAGGATTAAATTTGAAAAGACTGGCATTAATAACGCGACAGGAGGAAATTAATGACTGCCCATTAAGAGATCGAGAACAAAATAACTCAATCATTCTGCGAAAATCAAGTTGGAGACGAAGTTGAAGCAAGGGCATCTGATAGTTGTGATTTTGAACAGCAATTATCAATTCCAGTAAATGCATTGTATCTCCTGTCTTCGTTTGGTCGAATTTGCTTACTACAGAGTGCACAGTTGTTGATTTCGCTCTGATTTAGAAAATTTGGTTAGAAAAGATGAGATTTAAACACCCAGGCTATGATCACCTCAATGGGTTAAAATGCACTATACCCGATTAAGGTGATATGAAATTGGGACAAGCGAATTTAAGGGAGTTCTGGGAAAGAGATAAACAACCCAATTTACATCCAATAACCCAGAGTTTTCTTGAAAGCGGGTTAATACAAGTTGTTGGTTTTCCTGTCATTGTGTGAAGCATAGACTTGGTCATGCAATGTATAAATAGGTATGACCCAAATACCAGGCAAGTTAAAACCCCTGATGAAAGAGTTCTTGTCACTCTCGATAGAGAGACCATTTAGAACTTCTTACGGCTGCAAGAAAGGGAAGCATATGCACATTGGGATTTTGTTGCTTCACATACTGAATTCAGTTTGAAGAAAGGCGTATATAGGAACGAAATTGCCAAAACTTGGTTCGTTCCAGCGAGAACGGGTTCATCAAAGCTGCCCAACATCATTATACATACATCTGTTAAGAGGAAAATAGTAGATATAATAATATTATTACACAGGCTTAGAGGAGATGAGGATGCAATTAGCTTAGACGTTTGGATGTTCTTCTTTGTCCAAACGATATGCGTTGGATCTGGATACTTGGACTGGGCAGGAATAATCAATGACCATATTCACCAACTAATGAATGCATTCCCATTCAACAAATTCTTTTTCATGTCTTCATACTTAATGTATGCCCTAACCTGCACACAATATTGGCCTGGATTGGATCATGTGCAGGAATTTGATGACAATATCTAAATTTATGATTTTTATCCCAGCTTGCAATTGCATAATAGTTATGCTAATTTTCGAAGAGTGAATGATGTTTTCGTCATGAAGCTAGTCAGGGAGTTATGTAATGTCCCCTTTTTTAGGGCACATTATTTCTGTGCGTCGTTAGCCGTTTTATCGTGACCCAATAGGCTAACTAGGGCTTCACTGGGATCAGTTTGATATTTGGCCTAGGGAATTCCAGTTTCAGGCCAATCAAAGTAGTTTCTGCAGGGTTTCCAGATACTTACTATTTATAGTAAGTCGTCAGAGTTCAGTCTTCATGGCATTTCAGTATTGGACTTGAAGCGTATCATCGAGAGCTTTTTGGCTAGCTATCCCACGTCTTATTCCGAGTTTGTTTGGTCATCCATTTTAATGCCAAAAGATTTCTTACTTTATTATTATGTCACTTTATTATTAAATGGATGTATTACTTTAAAGTGACAAAAAGTGAAAATATGAAGAGACAGAGAAAGAAAACTGAAGAGTCACGACTATTGCTTAAAAAGAAGGAATGGAGGCTCATTTGAGATATGCTTAGTTTATGAATTTATTTCTCTTGGAGAATCCGGGAAACTTCATCTTTCGATTTTGAATCTTGAGGACGGAAACCTTCAGGCTTTCTCAGTGGATAGTACAGAAACCCAGTTCATATCGGGGGTGAATTCACAGCAGAGTTCACCATTGCATTTCCAGGTTCTTTTTGTTATTTGATATTTTGTTGCATATTGTAGCTCGGATTTGGATTGTGAGAAATCCCATTTTTATTGTATTGTTGTTGTATAATGCAATAATATTTGCTAAGGGTTTTCATGGAATATATATTGCTGGTTACTGTTGTTGAATCATTGGTTTATTGCATGCATTTATTTGTTTAAATTTGCATGAGATATCTTTGTGGAAAAATTGGGAAAATACCCAATTTGGGACATTTCAGTAGTATCAGAGCTGGTTTTCCTGCCAGCCTACGAGTTTTTATCAGTTTCAGAGTTTTTGGATAAGCATTTTAGTATCAAGAGTAATAAGCAAAGGGAACCACGTTCAGAAATTCACTTCTACAAGCTAGCAGTCAGGCACCCTGCACATTCAGCAATGATCTTTTAGCGTTTCTGTAAATGCTCAACCCACATTAAATCTGGAATTGCTATTCGATTTTGTAAAACGTCCTTGTGTTGGGTAACGTGATTGATGCTCGGTTGTTTAAACAACTGTATGCTAGGCGGCGGGTCTGGTTATGCACTAGCAGCAGAGTGCTATAGTATCACAGGTTAAGAGTATCGGAGTAGTGATTGACGACAACACCTCGTTTGGGGTGAGCATGTTCGAACCACCAGACATCACCCACGGCTATCAAGGAACCGCCTAAGTTAGCAGCGTGGTATCTTAACCTCGGGCAAAGACATTAGAAAGGTAGACAGTAACATTGCAACTGGCCGCCATACATCCATACTATGACTTATTCTGGGATGTCCTCGCACTGGCATGCTCAGCACGACTATAGCAACGTGGTGATAGCCTACATCACAGGCAGGAGACAGTAAGGACTCGGAAAGGGAATTCCGTTTTGAGAAAGCCTAGTCTTATATGTTGCGCCAGAATTATTTCTCTAGTTGATTATAGTTCATGCCGAATACTTCAATAACCGCGGCCTATTGGTGGGAATCGGTCTGGGAAAAAAATGAACACTTCAACTGCCTTCGAATATATGGTGGTGTTGTAATATGGTGACATTTGTATTGCCGGAAAATTGTCATTGTGTAGCTTGGACGGCTAATACCAATAGAGGAGCCTTTACGCAGAGGTCATGCGAGACTCCAGAAGACATGAGAGTTCTATCGACGGAATGAACATTGTTGTGTTTCTTTAGGTTGTTGTTTGAGCCGTGTTGTCATCTGATACAATTTATCGAATGCATTGTGAGGTGTTGAGAACGCAGGTAGACAAGGGAAGATGAATGCCATTGATAAGTGAATGTATTACATACGCCTTCTTTAGGACAACTCGTAGCTTTTCAAAACCCAACATTGCGAGTGGAGTGAGGGACATTCTTCGCTAGCTGTACGAAGAGGATATCTTATCAGTAGTTGAATGCACGGAATTCTCTACTGCACATTGGCATCACAAAATACTTCAACGCAGGACGACATCAGTTCTCTGGGCGTCAGCTATCGGCGTGTAGACTGGGCATCGAATTTCCTAAACACAGTCAAGCGTCGTGCATGTATGCTTGGACGAGTTCGGGGGTGCACGCGAATGCTGGTGTACTCGCAGAAGGAGGATAAACAACCAGCCATGGACTGGAGTATGTATTCCAGCGTGTGAATAGCTACAGTCAGAATCTCGAAGAGGGAATAAACGGTATAGGAAAACGACATCAGCAGCGTTCGGAAAGTGACTTAGTGTATCAGTAAGTGAGCAAAGAGCTATGTTCGTCTCCAACAGTCTAGTACAAGCATCGATATCATTTATCCAACAAGTGATGTTGACATCTCAGGGGAAATGATTGATTGGAACACAGTTTGGGTGATACAGCAACCACCCTGCATGATTCGTAAATGGTAAGGAAGAGTAGGCGTCTAATCAACTGTCGCATTGTTACTCGCAAGTTCTGAATCGCTGTTGGAAGGTGATAGTAATAGCAGTCTTGTGGGACATTGGCTCAACGCACCCATTCAATACTGCTGCTTCTGCAAAGGCATCTAAAATATCTTTCAGGACAAGATCATTACAAAATATCAGTCGCTGGAAGTTACTTCATTATACAATCATTATCAGCGTTAATTCAGACACTAGATTCACACATGTATGTGTAATGTCCCCTTTTTGGGGCACATTATTTCATGCCTTATACTTAGCCTTTCATCATGGTTCGGTGGGCTAACCGAGGCTTGGCAGGTGATCAAAGGGATGTTGGCCTTGGCGTTTTCAGTTTCAGGCTAATCGGATCAGTTTCTACCGGGTTTCCAGGGTACTTACTATTTATAGTAAGTTGAAAGAACTCAATTTTCCTGGCATTTCAGTAGTGGATTTGCAACGCCTCGCCGAGAGCTTTCCGGCAAGCTATCACACGTCTTCATCCGAGTTTGTTTGGCCCTCTGTTTTAATGCCAGAAGATTCCTACATTATTTTTTTGTCACTTTATAACCCAACGTTATATTTATTTAAAAAGTGACTTTTAAGTGGAATATGAAGAGACAAAGTGGGGAAACTGAAGAGTCACAGCTGCAGCTTGAAAAGAAGACTTGGAGTCTCATTGTGTTATGCTACTTTTTATGAATTTATTTCTCTTGGAGAATCCAGAGAGCTTCAGCTTTTTATTCTGGAACCTAAGGACGGAAACCTTCAAGCTTTCTCGGTGGAATGGACGGAAACCCAGTTCACCTCCGGTGCGGATTCACAGCAGAGTTCGCCATTGTATTCACAGGTTCTTTTCTGTTATTTGATATTTTGTTGCATGTTGAGTTCAAATTTGGATTGTGAGAAATCCCACTGTTATTTTATAATGCAACAATGTTGTTGAGGGTTTTAATGGAATATATATCGTTGGTTTATTACTGTCGAATCCATGGTTATTTGCATGAATGTATTTGTTTAAATTTGCATGAGATATATTCGTGAAAATTATTGGGGGATACCCGGTTCGAGTCCTTATAGTGGTATCAAAGCTGGTTTCCCTGCCAGCCTGTGGAGTTTATTCTGAAACAAATTTCCAGAAAGGTTTATCAGAGTTTGTTATCAAAGAAAAAATATACAGTTTAAGGTATTTGGAGTTTTGAAGAAGTTTATCTGATTTGAGAAGATTGGTTTCATTTAAAAGATTGATAGTTCAGTTTGAAGCTAATTTTATTCCCTGCGTATTACAACCAAGAAGCAAGGTTAAGCATTCTCCAGAATCCGTGATTGGCATTATAACAGAACTTGTAAAAACTTCAACAATCGACAAATTTGTAAACACCTGTGCTTGATTCAGAAATATCCACTGGAGAGATTAAAATTGCTTATTGTCTGATATATATTATATTCAGAATATTTAAGGAGAAGTATAAATATCGAGTTTTGAATGTTTATATTTGGTCTGAGCCTTAAAGATTTATATTGTATTCACAATACTCGATTTTGAGTATTAAGTGACAAAACATTCTCAGGACCGCATAGTCCTAGTGTCGTGGAAAAAAAAAATTATATTTGAGTGGGGCCTGAAATATATTTCCGGATTTATGTGAAGTTCAACCTGCCTAATACAGGCAATATTTTATCCAGCGGTTTCTACATTCCTCTAATAGTTGGGAAAACTTGAAAAAATAGAATGAATAAATTAAATTAAAGATTTGAGTCGGCCACGAATACCAAAGGTTCGTGGAATGAAAATTGAAGAATTTATTATTAATTTTCCCTACTGGACGTGACTACCGGTGCTCGCGCAATGTCTTTGGAAGCGGTTTTTCTAGCTTTGTTTAGAGAAAATTAATCGTTTCTTCTATGAGGGAAATATATTAAGTTTCGAGCTATTTTGGAGGATTCGGATATAGTCTTAGTTGGTTTGGAAGGGACAGGAATGTGACACGGCAATTCTGGGAGTGACTTCATGCCGTTACAGGTGGATTTGTTTGCCATGGATTGAGCTCAATCATTCTCTTTGCGTTAAAGTTGTCTGCCAGGAGTTCAAACTGATGATAATCACCATCAAGAGGAAAGGAAATTAACAAACGTATCTGTGGGTTTCGTGCACATGAGTATGGTGTTGCAGTAAGCTGTAAAAGACGTCTCATTTGTATATTGTGGCTATTCGGAAAGGAGAACCGTCACTCTTTATATGTCCTGCATTTTCCTTGAATGTGTCAATTCATCAGCTGGGTAACATGGCCTCCTAGCTGTGGGCTGATAAATCTTGGTGTTACTACAGAACTGAATGGTTTCCAGTATTGACAATTAATCAGGTGGGAAGCATTGCGAGTTAGGTGTAAACTACACAGCTACCCAGCATTTGTTAACATTCGGATGTTCTTTTACCAGTCCTATTTCCGTCATTACAGTGGTATAGGTTTGGTGGTAGCATTCAAAAGGTAAGCGTGACTGGTGTACGTCATCGTGCGGCAAACATCTGTTGGGAGTCTCAGCTTATCTAGACCCGACTGGAATGGTCGTGGTAGACTCGGACTAAGGTGCTAGTCGCCAATATACAGGAATTAGCAACGAGGGATGTAGTGACGGCAAGTAAGAGGGTGGCACGGGTTGAAATTAGCACCGCCCGCAGTTGACGTGCTAGGTAATGCCCGTACAGGAATAAGGAGAGGCGGAGCCAACATCAATACATACTACATCAGTGAAGACAGGCCGGCTAGCCATCTACCCCTCTCTTCCGTTCTGATTCAGAAATAGTGAATGGTCCCAACAAGCCCATCAGTGCCACATTGTTGTACATATATTCCAGACATTTAAATATCAGGGGCTCAGTTTTTTGTTAAGGAATCCGTTCTGGTATTTAAATTGAAGAAAATCTTGTTTATAAGGTAACTGCAGTTTATTTAAATGGTGATCTTGATAGTTTAAGGCATAATATCCAAATTAGTGGCATAGTTCTTTTAATATTAATTCTTCTCCCTTGATTTTCTGAGAAAGAGAACAAACATATTCTAAGAGAATTGAACAAAGGGAAGTTACTTCATTATACAGTCATTATCAGAGTTAATTCAGACACTAGATTCACAGGCTGTAATGACCCTGCTCAAATCTGATTGAAAATTTTTTATTTTTGGCCTTGGAAATTTTGTCAAACACTTCACATACAAGGGTCATATGACTGATATAACATTTCAGTTTGCTTTAATGACCCTTTTCTTCAATTAGCATCAATGAGAATGCTTGCAAGAAGACTCAAAATTGACTAAACAATGACCTAACATGAATGTGCAACTTATTTTGACAATATTCAATGCATCTATGTGACTGAAACTACTTGCAATATGCAGCTACAGCAACTAGTAATTATGACAAACACTTTGGATGCGACCTAAGATGGCATTAATGCACTTACAGCCAAGTGGCATTAATATATAAACCAGTGTCACAGGACTCGCAGAGTCCTGGCAGGACTCGGCGAGTCCCGAGCCGAGTCCGGCCTGCCGAGCGCAGGTGGCTCTGGACATGGACTCTGCCGAGTCCAGGCGAGTCCATCCGGACTCGCAGAGTCCTTGGACTCGCTGGACTCGGCGAGTCCCGAGCCTTGGACTCTGCCGCGGCGGCAGACTTATAA
>MU221093.1:203344-214669 GCA_018584345.1 Thuja plicata
AGCAACTTCCTCAACTTTGCAATAATTCAAGTGATATTTCACACCCTCAAAATTGCTCACCAATTGAGAGTTTTCGTTCTCAATGGCCAAAGACAACTGCAGAAACCCTAGGCTCCACAACCATCAACATCAACAACAACAAATCTGCCTGCTAAGAATGAAGCCCAAGATGCCTATTTATTCTTTTTTCTCCACTTTCTCCAGAAACTTCTAGAACCTTATTTTATTTTATTTATTAAGTGAATTTATAAAACATTAAATTAATTAAATCAAATTACCTCCAAAACGGGGACATTACACAGGCCTATGGTTATACTTGTTCTGAAACCGTTATTTGCAAGAAATCGGTATGGTATAAACTTTGAGAACTTCAATTAAAATTTGTGAATTTTTGAAGGTTACTGTTCAGTAACTGTTAGAGAAAATGTTGACATGATACAAGACAAAATACCCTTTGGGTATTGGGAAAACTAACTGGAGTGTAACAAGGTAGGGCATTTCAATAATACAGTAAAAGGGGTCAAAGATCAGTACCTTATTTCTGAGCATTTCCCAGAAGAAGCTGATATAAGAGCAAAATATCAAACCCATTCAACTAAGTTGGAGCAGAACAAGCAGGGATTATTCAGAAAATTGAAACTCAGAAAATCAGATTTAATACAAATTTTCTGTGAAGTCAAGGGCAGTTCTAGCTAGGAAAGATGCACGGTTTGGGAAAAGTATGGAAGGATCTTGTTAAAGTACAGCAACAGTTAGCCCAGATTTCACAATCTAATAAAAGGACAGAAATCCTCGGCATGTTTGCTGAATATAACACGCTTCCTCCACAAGTTCAGAGAGAGTTAACTTTCTCTAGTTTCATGGACTTTCATCCAAAGCTACAACACAAGGATTTAATGAGAAAGAAGCAATACCATGATTTGGCTCGGAATTTACTTGCACAAGGTAGGTGCAGAAATTTACATGAAGAGTTTCCAGCTATCACTAATCAACCCATAAGTGAACAAAAAACTAAATCAGTTATTGAAGAAAAACCTTATGAAGTTGTCATTGAAGCAGGAGATCGCAAAACAAATATTGAACCAATGCATGAAGAAGAAGCTAACGAAGAGGTAGCAAATACACAGGCTACAGAATATGAGGAATCATGTGATTTCTATAGCAGCGCATCACGTATGCCTAATGATGATTTGGATGACCAATCAGAGAATACATTTCAAAATGACAACGATGAAAAGCATGCCTTGCAGCGTCAGCTGAAGGTCGATAACGATGCCAATATTGCAGGTCTTGTTCACTATGATAGCACTCACTAGATTATTGAGGATCTTTACAAGAAAGCTCAGAAGGAGGGAGGACAGGGTGGTATAATGATTGGATCTTATGTTGCTGATTTACAAGGAGTCAAAACAGCATTTGAGGTGTGGAAATTAGAATATCTACGTTTATTGTCGGATCGTGACTACCTGTTACAGGTTGCAGAAAAATGTGGTGAGCAACTGAGGGAGAAGGATGATGAGGCTAATAAGCTCAACAGAGAGCTTAATATTGCTCAGGAAACATTGGAGCACACCCATCTTGCTCTTAAGGAAGCAAGAGATCAGATTGCTACCACAAGTCATTACAGGGAACGGGACGACAGAGAAAGGTTTGAATTCTTTCAGGAGGTGATACAGGAACTTGATAGCATACAACAGACCTATGACTTGGATAGCTGCCCCAAAAGATCTTTGGATCATCCAGAATTTCCTTATGAGTTAGATAACTTTCGAGCGATTGACAGTTTCTTGTTTGAGATGGATGTTGATTTGATGTTTGATAATCCTTTCTTTGAGCTAGATGAGGAAGGTATTTCCTATCCCGATGACGAGTATGAGGTTGATTACAGAATTTGGGACCCAAGGTTAGTGGTTAGAGGTGAATCTTAGTCACCAGGTTGGAGTAGCGGGACGAGTAGAGTTGCTGAGCAGTGTGGTTTTTACACCTGTGGTCCAGGATGGGCAGTTGTGTCTTGTGGCATGATAGGTGATATGCCTTTCCTTGCACTACCTCTCGTTGATGGAAAGATGTCTCGTGTTCGCGAGCATCCCTTGGATCATTCCTCTTTCCACACAACCGCGACCCCTCTAAGTTATCATACTGATTCATCCAGTGCTTATGGTAATTCCATCACCACATATTTTAGGCATGATGATGATGATCGGGTAGAGCTTATTCAGTGCGGGTTAATCGAGCATGGTATGATGATTATGCTTGTTGGGGTGAATTTTTCACACCATGGTATACACTGTATGACTCTGGGTATTGAGAGACAGTTATGGAATCCTTATGCTGATTCAAGAATTCCAGTAGAGCTAGTTAGTGCATTACATGTTGGCCACACTATATGGGATGCATTCTGTTTTCCATTTAGCACCCCTACGGAGAGCTTCCTTTTCCGATTGTTGCAGAGGTGTGGGGTGAGTGATTGGTTTGGTATGCTTCCTTGCTTGCACGTGGAAGCCCTTTCCGACAGTCTGGGTACCTTGCCTCTTCAACACAATTTCCATTTCGGGCGACGGATCAAAGGGGCAGTGTTATGGCAGTTAGACATTTATGGTGATTCATTCAGTATGGGCATAGGGCATCAGGATATTTCAACCAGCTGGGGAGATGGATGGCCCTTTTGCTTATGGGGTCCAGGAGGGACGTACTTGCGGTTGGTATTTATTCAGGGAGACGATCGGTGTGAGGTTCGATTTCCCCCTGCATCTGACCATAGAGGTGCTGGTGATCTCAGTTGGAGTGAAATTCTCAGTTTGGTTGAGGACTTTCTCACAAATGATGGCGGCACTGGACAAATTGGTACGATTGATCCTGCACAGATTTGGGATACTGGCATTAGACTGGTTGTTGGTTTTCTATTGAGTGAATGGATTCACAGGAAGGGCATAATATCTGTTTCAGTTTCCCACGACAGATTGGTGGAGCAACTTCCCTGAGGTTGGTTTGGGTTCCAGGGATTAGGATCACAGCATGCAGATACAGATTGCTTGAGGGCAAGCAATCTCCGGGAAGGGATGATTTGTAATGTCCCCTTTTTGGGGCACATTATTTCGAGCCTTATAGTTAGCCTTTCATCATGGTCCAGTGGGCTAACCGAGGCTTGGTAGGTGATCAGAGGGATGTTGGCCTTGGTGTTTTCAGTTTCAGGCTAATCGGATCAGTTTCTACAGGATTTCCAGGGTACTTACTATTTATAGTAAGTTGGAAGAACTCGGTTTTCCTAGCATTTCAGTAGTGGACTTGGAGTGCCTCGCCAAGAGATTTCCGACAAGGTATCACACATCTTCATCTGAGTTCGTTTGGCCCTCCGTTTTAATGCCTGAAGATTCCTAATTTATTTTATTATGTCAATTTATAACCCAACATTATATTTATTTAAAAAGTGACTTTAAGTGGAATATGAAGAGACAAAGTGGGGAAACTGAAGAGTCACAGCTGCAGCTTTAAAAGAAGACTTGGAGTCTCATTGTATTATGCTACGTTTTATGAATTTATTTCTCTTCGAGAATCCAAAAAGCTTCAGCTTTCGGTTCTGGAACCTGAGGACTGAAACCTTCAGGCTTTCTCGGTGGATTGGATGGAAACCCAGTTCAGCAGAGTTCGTCATTGTATTCACAGGTTCTTTTCTGTTATTTGATATTTTGTTGCATGTTGAGTTGAGATTTGGATTGTGAGAAATCCCACTGTTATTTTATAATGCAACAATATTGCTGAGGGTTTTAATGGAATATATATTGTTGGCTTATTACTGTTGAATCCATGGTTATTTGCATGAATGTATTTGTTTAAATCTGCATGAGATATTTTTGTGAAAATTATTGGGGGATACCCAGTTCGGATCATTACAGTATGGTTATACTTGTTCTGAAACCGCTATTTGCAAGAAATCGGTGTGGTATAAACTCTGAGAATTTCAATTAGAAATTTGTGAATTACTGAAGGTTACTATTCAAATGTTTATTACCAAGTGATTGATGCTAGAAACCATATTACGTCTACAGGGCTTGCAAACTCTTTAACGAAATGCTCCCATATCTATACTGGTGAAGGTTAGCACATATGTTGTTTCTATTTCCTTTACTATGATTACCAGATCTGCAAGGAGTTCAGAGGCCGTTATCAGTTATTAATCTGAAAGTGTTACTTAAAACAATTGTACTCCTTCATATCAAACAATCACGAAAGCAAACACAGTCAACCCTTGAGATTTAACATTTTTATAAAGATGCATGGTTTGGAAAAGGTATTGAAGGATCTTGTTAAGGTACAGCAACAGTTAACCCAAATTTCACAACTTGATAAAAGGACAGAAATACTCGGCATGTATGATGAGTATAACACACTTCCTCCACAGGTTCAGAGAGATTTAACCTTCTCTAGTTTCATGGACTTTCATCCAAAGCTTCAACACAAGACTTTAATAGAAAAGAAGCAGTGTCAGGATTTGCCTCGAGATCTACTTGCACAAGACAGGTGCAGAAATTTATATGAAGAGTTTCCAGCTATCATTAATCAATCCATAAGTGAACAAAAAACTAAACCAGTTATGGAAGAAAAGCCTTATGAAGTTGTCATTGAAGCAGGAGATTGTAAAACAAATATTGAATCAATGCATGAAGAAGAGGCTAAAGAAGAGGCAGCAAATCTAGAGGTTACCGGATGGTTTACTAGAGAAGAGCAACCAACCTCCATTGATTCACAGCCTAAACTTGATCAAAGAAAAGATGGAAAAGATTTGGTTAAAGATTGTGACCACCTGCTGGATGTCTTTACCAATTCATGTAATGAGGAGTCATGTGACTTCTTTAGCAGCGCCTCACTTATGTATAATGCTGATTTGGATGACCCATTAGATAATGCATCCCAAAATGACAATGATGAGAAGCATGCCTTGAAGAGTCGGTTGAAAGTCAATAACGATGCTATTATTGCAGCTCTTGTTCACCATGATAGCACTCACCAGATTATTGACGATCTTTACAGTAAAGCTCAGAAAAAGACAGGATAAGGTGGTATAAGGATTGGATCTTATGTTGCAAATTTACAGGGGGTCAAAATAGCTTTTGAGGTTTGGAAATCAGAATATCTATGTTTACTGTCGATACCGACTACTTGTTACAGGTTGCAGAAAATTATGTTCAGCAATTCAAGAAAAAGGATGATGAGGCTAATAAGCTCAACAGAGACCTTAATATTGCTCACGAAACATTGGAGCACACACATCTTGCTCTTAAGAAAGCAAGAAATCAGATTGTTGCCACTAGTCAGTACAGGGAACAGGACGACAGGGAAACGTCCGAATTCTTTCAGAAGGTGATTCAAGAACTCAATAGAATACAACAGACCAATGACTTGGATAATTGTTCCAAAAGATCTTTGGATCATCCGGAGTTTCTTTATGAGTTAGATAACTTCCAGGCGGTTGATAATTCCTTGTTTGAGATGGATGCCAATTTCCTATCCCCATGATGAGGATGAGGTTGATTACAGAATTTGGGACCTAGGTTCAGTTACTAGAGATGGGTCTTGGTCACCAGATTGGAGTAACGAGGTGAGTTCAGTTGTTGAATAGTTGGGTTTCTACATGAGTGGTTCAGTATGGGCAGTTGTGACTTTTTGCATGATGGGTGATACGCTTTTCATTGTTTTATCTCTCACTGAAGGAGAGATGACTAGTATTGATGTCACATTTGACTGATGGGCATAATGCTGATTACAAATCAGCCTTGGATAGAAACTCGGTAATCAGTATGACCAAGGGGTTCCTAAGGAGAGAAGCCAGTGTTGATGAGTATCCCTTGATTTGTTCCCCTTTTTACACAGATAGGCCTCCACCACATTACCATACCGATTCATCCAGTGCATATGGTAACTTTATCATCAGAGGTTTTGAACATGATGTTGATGTTTGGGTAGAGTCTATTATGTATGGGATGGATGGCAAGTTTGATACACTTCCCTTCTTGACGAAGGAAGCCATGTCCTGCAGTTCTGGTAGTTTGCTTCTTCAATTCAGTTTCCGGTTTGGGTTACATACTAGAGGGACAATGTTTTGGCAATTGGGCCTTTTGGGCAATTCACTCATTATGGGCATGGATCAACAGGATATTTCAGTCAGCTGGGGAGATGGGTGGCCCTTTTGTTTGTGGGACCCAGGAGGAACTTTCTCATGGTTAGCGATAATTCAGGGAGATGGTTGGCAAAATGTGAGGTCCCCACCTTCACTTGACCTCAGTAGAGCTTATGATTTCAGTTGGAGTGAGGCTCCCCGTTGGATTGAGGATCTGCTCACAGATAATGGCAGCACACGGCAGGTTGGTTCGACTGATCAGACACATGGGGAGATCTAGGACCTTGACATTAGTTTGATTGGTGCATTGTTGTGTGGTCTTGTTGATTGGCTTCACTTGTCTGGACAAATTGTTTCTGTCAGTTTTGCGCTACAGATTGGTGGACCATGCAGATACCGATTGCTCTCTGAGAAGGGAGGATTTGTAATGTCCTCTTTTTTAGGCCACATTATTTATGTGCCTCGTTAGTCGTTTTATCGTGCCCCGATAGGCTAACCAGGGCTTGACCGGGATCAGTTTGATATTTGGCCTAGGGAATTCCAGTTTCAGGCCAATCAAAGTAGTTTCTGCAGGGGTTCCAGATACTTACTATTTAGAGTAAGTCGTCAGAGTTCAGTCTTCATCGCATTTCAATATTGGACTTGGAGCGTATCTCCGAGAGCTTTCCGGCAAGCTATCCCACATCTTATTCCGAGTTGGTTTGGTCATCCATTTTAATGCCAAAAGATTTCTTACTTTATTTTTATGTCGCTTTATTATTAAATGGATGTATTACTTTAAAGTGACAAAAGTGAGAATATGAAGACACAGACAAAGGAAACTAAAGAGTCAGGGCTATTGCTTAAAAAGAAGAAATGGAGGCTCATTTGAGATATGCTTAGTTTATGAATTTATTTCTCTTGGAAAATCCAGGAAGCTTC
Source organism: Thuja plicata (assembly GCA_018584345.1). Taxonomy (NCBI): domain Eukaryota; kingdom Viridiplantae; phylum Streptophyta; class Pinopsida; order Cupressales; family Cupressaceae; genus Thuja; species Thuja plicata. The sequence continues at coordinate 210,381 of MU221093.1, forward strand.
AGCTTTCGATTCTGAATCCTGAGGACGGAAACCTTCAGGCTTTCTCGGTGGATGGGACAGAAACCCAGTTCCTCTCGGGGTGGATTCACAACAGAGTTCACCATTGCATTTCTAAGTTCTTTTTGTTATTTGATATTTTGTTGGCTTGGATTTGGATTGTGAGAAATTTCACTGTTATTGTATTGCTGTTGTATAATGCAATAATATTTGCTAAGAGTTTTCATGGAATATATATTGCTGGTTATTGTTGTTGAATCATTGGTACGTCCATTTGATTTCCGAGGTGTTGTAGATGATGATTTGGATGTTATCGATCCTGGATATTACACAAAGATACGAAATACTCCATTGGAACAAATTAATTGGGACGCTCCAGAGTTGGAAGACCTTGATGTGAGGACATCACCGGTCTTGAAGTGATCTAGAGCATGGATATTGAAAAAGAAAGGGGAAGGGAATGAGTCTACACAAGCAAGCACCCTCCTGTTCCCAACCCAAATCCTACTCTGTCACCAACGCTGAACGTTTCTATTGCAAACACACAAGCGCTTAGCTCATCAGACGCTACAGGAAGAGGAGATGGGCAGCCACTGGAAAAAGGGACTAAAATCAATCCATCTTGTGCGGAAGGATCTATTCCTCACATTGACTTGACAGAAGATGATGCAGCTAAACAAGAGGCTTAAGAAAATCCACAAGAAACAACAGAAGCACCACAGTTGGATGACCAAAAAGGAAAAGGTTTGGCAATATACTTTCTTTCTGGTTCACAACCAGGTATAGTCCCTAGATTTCCATTTTTTGCATGAGTCTCTAACCTCAAGACTCCTACACTCAAGAGGACACTCTTCATTTCACCAGATTCTTTGCAATCTACCTCACAAGTATTGGCAACCATTTCTTGGTTACAATCCAGTATAGACAGAAGAAGAAAGAGAGAAGAAAACAAATGCATTCCAAAGGATATTATCACCTAGATTCTGCAACATAACCCTCCACTCAATCAAAAGAAAAAGCTAAAAACTTCTCCACTACTCAAAGATGAGCAAACAAGACATGTCCTTGAGTTACCACAGCCAGTGGCAGATAAAGAGATGGACTCTGCAACCGCAAAATATTATGTGGTAACAAGGATTGACAAAGGAGATCCTGACTTTAACAAGGATGTGGGGTTATTACAGTTCTCAAACCAGCAGATGCATAAGAGGTTAGAAAAGACCAAGCTTGATAACGACCAATTGAAGGTTATAGTTCAATTGCTTTCTGAGAGCTTAAGGTCAGTGTTGGATCAACTTTCTGCTCAACTAGCAAGTTCTGCTGCAATATTGGAGCCCACTACCAATCAAACTAAGCAATTCATTAATCAATTGCAAGTAGACAGTTTATTCGGAAAAGTTAATCGAGAATGGATCATGGATTTGAAGGTACGGGGCCTCCCATTTATTGATAGACTCAGTGAATCATATGATGCTCTTATTTTATCTCAGAACGTAGCATTGTCTAAAATAACAGTGGCTAAATTAGAGGATAACACGCATAAACAGAATATGAAGCTAATCAAAGAAATAGAAGACTAAAAGTTATGTAAGTCACTGTGACCACAACTTGCAAAACTGTAACTTTAGGCAACGTCAAGTGAGATTCTCTCTACTCTTAGCAATAAGGGAGGCTCCCTTCTTACCATACGTTTCTCCAACAAGGACTTAACTGGAAATTAAAAATAGGGTGGTTCTTTTAATCTATTCCTCCTTTTTTAGGAATGATTTATGCAAACAACTTCTGAACAACAATAAAACTTCAACAAAAAGTACATATTGCTACAATAATATCAATGGCATGTGAGTTGATGTAAGAACAACACATCAGACACCAATCTACTTCATTAAGGTTGAACAGTTGCAGAAACCTAAAGTCTTCTGCACTTATCCCGAATGAAGATTTAATAACTTCAATAAACGGTAAGGAACAATGTCTCTTACCAAACTACTCACTAAATTCGACGAAATTACTTAATGTTGAAGCTTAAAGTCTTTCAGTCTTAAGTATCTGAAACCACTATTAATTATATCAATTTGCCCTTCTATAGCAAAAAGTCTCCAAAAACTCAAATTGAATGCTCAAAAGAATATCAAAGATAAACCACTTGATGAAACAAAGCTATATTAACTCATGCAACATAAGAATACACACCTCAATCTCAAGTCTCACAACACAAAGTTAGGGAAAGCCTTCTCTTCTATTCACTTTAGAAATTTTGTATAATGAAATACAAAGTTTTCACTTCACAAACAATTTTCGCATAGCCTTCTTGCATAAAACAAAAGATGATATTTACAATGAAGCCCCTCCTTTATATAGGCAAGGAGAGAGAAAAAGATGGAGAGAGAAGGGGAAACCCTAACAACCTTAACTATTTCTTAATTAACTTTGACTTATTCAAACTTCAGGTCCTATCTAACTTGACCTACAATTGGGATTACATCAGTTTACATGTGAAGTCACCCGGTAATTACAATCTTGCTTTCTAACTACATGTAATCTGTCAACAAAACTACACCTATCTAGAAAGCATAGAAAAATGATTAAGTGTTCGTGACACTTATGGATCATCCTGAAAGGTCATCAACGAAAGCCTCGAACTTGCTAATGGACTCATGCACACCTCTGGGGTTTAGTACACTCGTATGTTGTACAATGACAGTCGCTTTGAGACTGTGCCTGCACTCCTGGAAACTACCTTGCTGCACCCTTCGATGCATACCTGAAGATGATCTAATGAAACTTTGTAGCTTGTTAATCTACTCATGGAACTGAGACCAGAGTCATCCGCCTCAAGCTCTAGGCCAATTACTTTTGCGAGCTTGGATATGACAACATCCTCAGAAATCAGCTCATTGCTCTCAGCTACTATCTGGTATGCCAGCTCCCCAAAACCATCACTGATCACACACTCTTGTTCTTTGCATGTAACGGATATGATTTAAAGATAAATGCAAACATGTATGCGAACATAAATGTTGTTGTATATATTTTAAAGATAAATGTAACCATGTAACGGATATGATTTAAAAATCAATGCAGCCTTGTATGTGAACATAAATGTTATTGTAAATGACTTGAAGAAAAAGTATGCATAACGTGGTCACAAATGTCTGCCAATGAAACACTATTGTATTTTGAATCTTCGCTCAAACAATAATTTTTGAAAAATAATAGATAGACCTAAATATTATATAGAATTACTTTTTAAACTAACTAAATAGATTAATATTTGCTTTAACATAAAAGAGAAGAAAGATGTTTGTCACATAAAATATTTACTTACATGGGAAAGTGCAAGGGATGTGGCAACCTTATCCATACAAATCCTTGAACCTTCCACACCTGGACCTACATAGTGTAAATAAGAAAGAAATAATAAAAAGTTATTATTATTATAAATATCTATCACAAAAAAGATATAGAACCAAACAATGTCTGAAAAATCAATCCTCACCAGTATGTGCCACTTTAGCAGCTTCTAACATAGACTGCAATGTCCCATCCTCACCAATACCACCATGCACTAATAGTTAAAAAGAAACATTTCAAAATGAAGGAAACTTTATATGTAAAAACTCCAATAGACTCAAATTACATTCAAACTACTCTTACAAGCCAATTAACTAAACATTATATAACATGTTGTGAGCACAATAATAATGGTCAATAAGAAAACAATTGTCTTAAGCTTGTTAAAGTATTGTTCGTTCGTGTTTAATAAACGACGAAACAATTATAAAATATATATGTGTGTGTGTGTGTGTGTGTATATATTTATATATATAATATAGTAATTGAATATATATTAAATTAAAGATATAATATATATTAATATTGTCATGAGTGAAATTATATATATATATATATAATATAATATAATATAAATAAAGTAATGATATATTATTGAATCGATTATATCGACTTAATAGTCGAACATGATTATCGGTATGAGTATCGTGGCTGTTATATATTAACAGTCACGATACTATCATGACTGTTAATATATAACAGTCACGGTAGTATTGTGACTGCGCGATATTGTTAACAGCCCTTCACCGTATGCACAGTTTATAATATGTGAATTAAGACATGCATAATCACGATATGTTAGTATGAACAAGTATGACTCATCAATATGATGAGTCATGTCTTTTCATACTTACATTGTTTGGATTCAATATATATAGTCATTATTTTTGTAGAATCAATCAATCAACAAGGCAATTGTATTCTACTACAGCAATCTA
>MU221093.1:218629-231585 GCA_018584345.1 Thuja plicata
GGTTATTGAAATAGCAATAAAGTCTGATATGTAATGATTGAAAGTAGTACAGTTTGTAACAAACCAGCATATATCATGTAATTCAGTCTCTGTTATAATCAGTCTTGAATGTTATATATCTCAGTTAACTTGGCATTGGTATAAGGGTTGCATGTATAGTCACTGCTGTAACAGTCAATGCACAATTGGAAATCAGTCACTGTTATATATTGAAATCAGATATATGTAACTTGGAACATCATAGTTAATGTTTGGTTCCTTGATAAGGACTATAGCATTGCATTTTTGTATTAATTTCAATAAGACATCATTTGGGAAAGTCTTACAGGATTGTTTGAAAATGATATTAGGATGTACGCCAACTATTTGACATAATGTCAATGGCTGTAGATGTTCTTATCAGCACATAGGTTGCATACCAACTGTTTGTTAAAAATACTAGTTGGTTGTAGGTGTTCGTTTCTCATGTTTAGATCATATATATGCATTGGTTATTGTCAAACTAAGTTGCACATTCGTGCTAGGACATTGTTAGTCAACTTAGAGTCATTTGTAAGCCTTCTCATTGATGCTAATTGAAGAAAAGAGTCATTGTAGCAAACTGAATTGTTATATCAGTCGTATGACCCTTGTATGTGAAGTGTTTGACAAAATTTTCCAAGGCCAAAATTAGAAGTTCTCAATGAGATTTGAGCAGGGTCATTACACTTGGGCTTCAAACACCCAAATGTCAAAAGATAAACCAACAACTCTCCCAATGCCAAGGATGGATGGTTCTGGTGTTCTTAGGCTATTCTCAACAAGGATTGATCAGTTATATGGTCTGCAACCCCACCCAACACTCTCACCTTAGAAAACACTCCTATTAGGCCTAGACTCCTTGTAGCCCAACAGCGACCTAAATGGACACTTAACTCCCAATTTCTCCAAACAACTTACTAAACCAGATATCGTTCTAGATACCCATTATCCCCTTACGAAACATATCAAAAGCTTTGATGTTGTTACTTTGGACCAACTGTACCCTGTTTCTAGAGAGGGCTAAAAGCATGCATATACAAAGCAATTATAAGTTATCTTTACTTCCAAACTCCAAGACTCTCAAGAGTCTCTATAAATGACTCCAATACAAGGATTCTTAAATGTATGACCTCTACTCACTTCTTGACTCAACCAAGGGTGGATTCACCATTCTCAACATCCCAAGGCACTCCAAACACTAAAACATGTCCCTTGTTCAACTAGATTAGTTGCTGCTACTCACAGCCAAGCAATTTCATTAACCTTCATTCACTTTTTCTCGGTGATCACCTGTCTCATTCACTCCAACTGCATAAGATTATGTTAGAAATGTATTGTACATATTATAATGGTATCATTCCATGAGAATCAGTGTTTTGTCATTCATGGAATGATCCATTTCATTGAAAAGACCAAACTGTTAAGAAAAAACCAGTGACTTTCCAAAGGACAGTCAGCACAATTGGTGTAATCAAAAGCAAATGAACTTTCAGAGCATTCAAAATTGCCCTATGATGATAAGAATATCCCTAATGCATTAGAAACACCAGTATATCTTATATGAATTCAAATCATGCAATGAACATAAGGAAATGATCGAAATTCTGAGATTTTTATTGATTTTTCTGAGACAATCCGTACATCCATAACCACTCCCTACCATTCCCTCTCCCAAAAATTCATGGGTGTTTATAGGATGGTTGGCAACTTCCACAACTGAACCCAAGTGGTTGGAAATGGTTACAAAGTGTTTAGAACTCCTCAAAGCTATTTCCCATCAAAACACAACTAGTCGTTAATATTCAAATATTTGAATTATTAACTTGTGTATTTGGTGTCTTTATTGTTTAAAACTTATTCAAACTTTATGGATTCAATTCCTAGGATATATTTGACCTTATCAAAGCAATCTAGACCCTAATCGAACCCTTAGGCACTATTGGCCCAACTTACAACATTTTGTGTCCTAGTCCTTTACCTAGACAATTAGGACTTATCAATATTTTATTGCATTCTTGATTACAATTTACCATTAGAGGCTTAAGAACATCCCAATCCACATTTAGGGATGTTTTAGATCCTTTGTCTTCATTAGGTTCTATGGTGACCCTAGGTGTTTGCATAGGTGTCACTGCACCATTATGAGTACCAATTGTCGGCAACTACCCAGAATTGATTGAAAGTAAAATAACATTACACAGCCAAATAAATACTCACTGACTACTTGTTTATTTCAAAGTGCGACAATAATCTCGTCTACATCAACANCCCCACCCCACCCCCCCCGAAAAAAAAAGTGTCGTCTTCCAGATGAGAGAAAACAAAATGGGGCGAAGTACTCAGAAAAGAAATGCTAAGCATCCCTAGAGTACAAATTTTTCATTTGGGGGATTGATGTAGTTAGCATACAATGTCTATTGTTATGTTTGATAATATTGGTTATCCAGCAATATATTAATTGTCTGTATTAAGTTGGTTGTCAATCTCGGGTAGTTCTGTCGGTTGGTTGATGGTTGTGTTCCTCTTGGCAACTATCGGGTCCTTTAAATATGTTGTACTATCGAGGAAGGGAGTTTGGTGTAGCCGGATGAATTGTAATCCTTGATTGACAATCTTTGGTCTTCTTCTGTGTAATGAAATGAGCGAATAAAGATATACTTTACTCTTCTATTTGGTACACAGTGCCATCTTATTATATTTCATGTATGTAATTTAAAAGGAAAAGCAATAAACAGACGATTTCTCCGAAAAAGAAAAAGATGGTAGTAGCTATTGGGTACGCTGAGTCTATGGATGTAAAGACTCCACACCAAGAGAAATGGCTACTCGGGGCGTTCTATCGTGATGCATTAAATGTGTTAGGAGACCTTATGGTGATGAAATATCCCAAGTATACATCCACAACAAAAATATGCAACACACAAAGTGCTTGGAAAACATGAAATATACCACGTAAATATATAGGAACAAAATAGATAAAGTGCAAAATGATAGGAAAGCATATCAGATATCTCAATTTATATTCAAACAAATGTAATTGCTTATTACAATCAAAATGGAGCACAAGGGAATTTGCACCTTAGTCTTCTAACAATAGCTCTGCATTGGAAGTCGTGGAGCATAGTAGCATAAATGAATTCATGTAGAAATTGCAAGTCTAATGAAGTATTGCCACAGCTATTGTAATCTCTGAGATGGTGAACTTGTTGCTTGTTGTATATGGGATATGCCAAGACTCCAAGGAAGCGACCTCCAAGTGTATCTATCATTATCTCCTTATCGTTGTTGCAAACTTTACTACCTTTGATCACTAATGTATATTCTTCAATGTATGTCGTGATCTTTGTTATATGTATACCACGATCTCTGATGTTTGTATGCCAAAATCATTGATGTATGTATCTCGCGTGACTTCAATCTCTATTGTTATGTATTCCGCAAGTAGGCAATGTGCAATGTATGATAGCATTGTGTAATGTCCCCATTTTTAGCAAGTCATTGAATTGATGGTGCCAGGTCATTATTGCGATCCTTGTGGTCTGGCGAGGTGTTTAGAGGGTCATTGGTGTGAACTTACTATTTATAGTAAGTCAATCGATAGTTCCGATGAGCTCAGATGAGTTAGAGGAGTTGAATAGTGCTCTCTGTTTTCATTTCTGGCTTCTGGTTTGGGCTCCAAGAATCTTGGAGAGAGCGTCTATTTTTAGTAAGTCACCCCGTTAGGTTCATTCATCATCTTTCATCATCAGGATCACTCCTGTGCAGGCATATTTCGATTCGGATGCTTCTTCTATTGTTTTCGCAAGACGGGTGGTTTATTATTATTATTTAATTAAATTTGCTAAGGTTGTCATTTTTGTTAGTATTATATGTTGGATACCTTAGTGTTATAGCTCGTTGGAAACAAGATGAAAAGTTTTAAATCTTGGGCACAAGAAACAGGAACCTTGCGTGTCATAATTTCATGATATTGGTGAAAAGGTCATTTTTGGAGCCAAATGAGTTAATAAATTATACTATTCAATATGTGCCTAAGTATAAAAAAGCGATTTAAGTGAAAAGTGTGTGAAAGAAGACACTTTTTAATAATAAAAGTAATGCTTTGTGAAAGGCAAATCATCTATTGAATATTTTATAATTTTTCTTCTTGAGCCTTGGGCTAGGGTTCTTGAGTTCTTCACTGCTGCAATTGTGCTGAGGTAAACAATTCCAAGATCTCTTTACTGTATTTTTGTGGCTAAGGAGAGAATTGGATTTATTCTAGAGATTATTATCTGAGGAAGAGTACTAATAATTAATTGGCACACGGAGAGTGCAATTAACTCTGAAAATGGTTTTCACATTGAACTGGGGCTTGCATTAAGAGGTCGATCGGATTGGAGCTTGCTGGAGATTGAACTAGAGATTTATTGTTTGGTTTATGGGCTGAGATCTTACTGTATTGGAGCTTAATATTTTTTGGCACTTGTGGAGTTTGGTCTGCTGCAGACGTTTCAAGGGTTAGAAGGTTATATGTTGGCCGAGAATGAATCATTCTCAGAATTTGTATGCACTTTGAATAAACGTTCCATGTTGGTGAATTGTGCTTGTATGGTTCAGCGTTAGGAAGTGGAAGTATTTTGTTTGGCTTTGACTAGTTTACAGTCCATTCCTCAACGTGAGTTATCTTTGGTTGTTGCTAGTGGTTCGTGGAGTGGTAATTTACTAGCAGCCACGTAGAGAGATAATATGGTGGCGTTTTTTGAAATCTGCTGGCACCCGCTTGGTTACAAGGTTGGACTTTATTTATATCATTGTCGTGATGTATTTGTTTGATAGATGTATTTAGTTTGACAAATCCATAGGCTGGAGTTAGATGCTATTTCTTTTTCCTATGAAATTGTATTGGCTGTTATTCATATTGAAACGTTGGCTTAGATTCATCTTGGATGGTTGTTTTCATACTTAGTTGGGAATTACAAAAAGGAATTATATAATTGTTCTGGAAAAAATATCAAATCTCTTTCTTTTTAGAATTAGAAAAGTTGTTCATATTGGGTTATCCAGAAGGAGCCAGTCAGGCTCATTACACATTGTGATACTACTCTTATTGGCAATATGAAGTGTCGCCAATGTCATGTTGTCGTTGTAAGTCACTACCTCCAAGATATATCACCAGTATCTGCCGCTCCAAAGATAATCGTTGATCCAAGTATATTACTAGTAATCGTTGGTAATCGCTGCTGCAAAGATGGTCGTTGATCTTGCAATGAATTAATCATTGGTATAGATGAAAACCTCTAGATTGCAAGATAAAGAAGTATGAAGTGTTGACAATGTTTGGAAATCTATCAATCTAATTTTGGTCTCAAAGAGACCTCGCCAAATTGGCATCAATAGCAGATTGCGGAGGATATCTTACCTTCGAAAGTGCAATCTCTCAGGAATTCCTGTAAGGAATTTCAAAGACAAATAAATTCAAAAGATAATCGATGATGAATATGCTCTCTTAAATGTGAAACAAGTATGATGTCCAAGGTAAACCAACCAAGTTAATCGAATAGCTTCAAATGGCGCCACAAAAGATTAAATCGAAATAGGTACAAGCTAAGGAAGGGTAGTGCACAACTGTATGTGGGCCCCCTTGCAAGCCTAACTAGATCAGGGTGGACCATATGCTTTAAGAGCGAAACTTGTGAATAGGTTCATCTTAAGGAGGGGACATGACAGACTCGCCTCCCCAGAATTGCTTGCCTACAAGCAATTTTAGATTAGGATGCTCCAAAATCAGCTCACTCTCCCATGTGGCATCCTAAGCCGGAAATTACTTCTACCTGACGAGATACTTCTTATTTGTACAGGACATGAGCCAGCGGAAGCTCCTCTGTAACTATAACTCGCTACCCAAGAGCCTTCTTGACGCAAGAGACATGAAACCAGTGTTACAAGACTCAAACTTGGCAAGCTGGTTTCGGGCTCGGACTCCGACTTGGTGTCCGGACTTGGCAAGGACTCCACAAATCAAAAAACCCAATAAATTCAAAGATTTTTAAGGATTTAAAGCTTTGTTCATGCATCATTTAGTCAATTAACATCAAATACACAATAATTGAGATAAATAGACGATACTTTGCACACATACACAAGTTTGCATAGCTCACATAACTATAAATGCGAATTTCTAAAGGAAATAAGTTATAAACTAAATAACACATTAGAAATATAAATAGTGGCACTATCAAATATCTACAATATTCATGGAATATGAAATCCATGGAATCAAAAGTTCAAAACATATATCTATGCCACTGTCTTCCTATGAGTACGCCTAAGATAGGTCATGGAAGATTGTGCAGCCATCTTCTCTCTGTGTCTGAGGCTCAACCTTAGTGGCATCCTCATCATCCTCATCCTCATCCTCATCATCCTCAGATTCAGATCCCTCACTCTCAGGCTTAGCCTCAGGGTCCTCCACTCGATCTCCTCGCAATCTAGCCTCGTCTTGTGCCATCGCTACTACCTCTGCCTCTCGATCCACCTGATCAACCCATTCCAAGTCTTCATCACTGACGGTAGGATCAACAATCTCAGTGTTCCACTCTACCTGTGGATCGACCTCTAATTTGATAGGGGATGCGTCAATGCCCAAGATCTGTCGATGACGAAGGCGAAGGTTGTAATGAACATAAAAAAGATCATTCAACCTTTTCACTGCCAACCTATTGCACTTCCTCGAGTGTATATGCTTGAACAAACTCCAATTGTGTTCGCATCCTGAAGCACTACATAGGTGGCTCAAGATATGAATTGCAATCCTTTGTAGATTTGGCACCCTACTACCAAACATCTCCCACCATGCATCTGAAACAAGAAAATTTAAAAATCAATTCTATAACTTTGACTTTATCAACGTAAAATGGTAATAGAATTAGATATTAGAATCATAGATTTTTACCTGGCATCAGTAGTGTCCGACTTTTCTTCCGTAAGTCTCGTGAGAATAAGTCTCTTTGTGCATTCTTATACATTTCTATCTCACGGACTACATTTGCTCCAATTGTTTCAGTAGGTGACATTCTCTGTACAACATCATTGAGCCCACTCCACACCTCATCATCGACCTTGAAACCTAGGCTTAGTTAGAATGTCGGATTAAGGTAGTGAGCAGTTGCATGTATAGCCCTGTGAAGTTCATTGTGCCATCGTCGATCAATGGCATCCCATATGGAACCATATTTCTCCCAATTCCCTGCATAAAAAGATCTAATGGCCTCTTTCACCCTGTCCATTCCCTCATAAATGTATCCCATTGCGGGTTTTTCTCCATCAGCAATTCGTAGAACAACAAGGGGCTCTATAAACTGCAATCATTGTGAAAGTGTAAACATTAAGCTTTAAGTTTTAAGTTTTAGTTTTAAAAATGGACAATGAGAATAAACAAGTGTGAACGAAAATGATGAAATTAAATGGAAAAGAGGTAAAAAAGGAAAATTACCTGCATAATCTCCTTAACCAATTGCGAAAATCCACCCTCATCAAAAACCCGATCAGTCGTCTCTCTCCCTGCATTGGTCTTCGCATATGATGATGCGGTCCACTCCTCACTTACAAACATGCGTTTCAAAGCAGACTTGGACTGAAGCAAGGATTGCAACGAGATAAAATTATTTGCAAATCGGGTGACCCCTAGACGAGCCAACTCTTTTTTATTTGTGAACTTCCTCATAAGGTAGACCCAAGTATGATTATATATGAATTCAAAGAAGACTGTCCGTAGGGTTCCAAAGAATGGTAGACCAAATCTCCTAGCTTAAACTACGCTCAATATGGCGCTAGTCCATGTACATCTTTTGTCGATTCTGAGCCTGCTATAGATTACCCTTGAGGAACTGAAGGATATCTAGTCTCTTGCAAAGAATCCTTTGCCTTTGGCGCTCTACTATCTCCCAATGCCAGATCAACAAATGAAGTAGCCTCATTGTCAAAGAGAGCCCTGAAGGGAAACATCTAAATCGACAAGTGATAGTTGGTGTTGCAACAGTACTCTCTATAAAGAAGCCAATGAATCCATGCCTTCTACTACACTGCCACGTAGTTCCTCAAGTAGCCCTCCACCCACTTGTTCACAATCTCAAACGGTCCATCTGTCTAGGGGTGGTAACGAGTACACAACATTAGCTCAACACTTGCAACCTGAAAAGCTCCATCCAGAAAGCACTGACGAGCCTACTAACTTAATCACTAACTATATTCCTTAGAATCCCATGCAACCTACAAATCTCCAGAAAGAACAACTCCGACACCTGACCTGCTCAAAACTTTGTTAGTATGTCGAAGAAGTGGGCATCCTTGGTCAAACGATCAATCACCAAGTAAATGCAATCCTATTATCATGAATACATCCATCAATTGGCAAGGGTTATTCTTGAAGTACGCCACCAACAAATGAGCTCTCCAATCAGTTGAAACATGGGACAAAGAACATGTGGCAGGTCTCCTAGCGTATTGCAAAAGGATTGGAGCAGGATATGACGACATATGAAGACTTCAATACGATTCGTTTGAGGTAGAAGCACATCATTTGTGTACTGAAGTGGATGGTAGTAGAATGTTAAGGTGAAAAGTTGTCAAATTGTGAAGACCCATTGAGTGTTTTGTCAAGGCTAAGTACCTGTGTGGAGCAATCTCATCGTAGAGGAAAAAGTAAGGAAGATTACTAGTGCTCAGAAGACCCGAAAACAAAATATTTCCAACTATTGAGTAATCCAACTTGGAGGTCCGCGACAGTAAAGTCATTGCAAGGATTGGGGGTGACCAGTTCAATGAGGAGTTCCATAATGACCATTCCCTAACCGCAGTGAGCTTGAAGCATCATCACTGATCAAACATCCAAATTGAAGTTGCGCTTTTCAGATATCTGTATGTGTGTTCAAATCTCAAACAAGCATCGTGATTGAGGTGTTAGAATGAAAACAATAGACTGTATAGAGAAAAGGTCGTCAGGGATAATCAAGAAGGCTTCCATGATCCTCATCATCCAACATCCATGGTGATTCTCAATACCCAATTAGAACAGCGGAGGAGTTAACCAACTCATTCCACCTAGGGAACTCAGTTCAATCCAAATACCCGGGTTTGTTATACATTGTCATTCGCAACTTCCAATGCGGATAAATCACCAATCGTAAACCCTGCAACAGGTGCAAGGGAATGTTCATGAACTAATCCATAGAGGCTATTCATGTATTGTACTCATTCTACTCTAAATTGGTGTTAATTGCATTCAAGTCCCCCACTTTGGAGTAATCTCAGTAATAATCAAATATTTTGTCCAAATTCCTTGGAAGCATTTCTTTGCAATACATTGAAAATTCGGGTAGGGACATTACATTCTACCATATTGTTCTGCTTTGCAACAAGTTCCTCAAGAGACTATTGTATATTTGCACTCTCTACAAATCAACCTTCTATTTTAATCTCCTTCAAGTGATATTTGGTTGCTTTGTCATTGTACTGCATAAAACTAAAATATGCAAAGTTGAACTCTAAATTCATATGCTAGGAATGTAACTAACACACATTCCACACTAATGTCCAAGACCAAAAAAATAATTCAAGTCCAATTTCTACCCTTCTACAAAATATTATTATTGAAAAAAACAACACTATGAACCTTAGCATTCACTTAAATCTTAGAAAATTCAATTTGAATTTACATTTATGAATCAACATCATCATATTTCAAACATGTAATACAAATAACTCTCCATATTCCTGTTATAATAAACTAGAAATAACAAATGTGAATCCTAGCATTTTTCTCATTACAATAATGACTACATTACATTCAAATAGTTCAACAATATCATTAACTATAACACCAATTGATAACAACAACAATGGAAAACTAGATCAATACAATGCAGTTGGAATCTTGTTCACGTGAACAATGTATCTAATCACCCTCTAAAATTGCTAGGGTTCTCATCCTAGGACTGTCGTGTTCAAACATAACTACTCATAATTGATTTTGAAAAGAAGTTGAGTTATTGTAGATGAAGAATAAGATGAAAGGATTCGCTCTTTTATATCCTCCACAAATATAATAGGTTGGCCACTTTGTCTACCCACAACTACAAATTCAAACAATGATCATGGGCAGGAAAGATTCCACTTTGAAAGTGATGGCACCAAAACAAAACTACTAGGAACAATACAACACGTGCTAGGAATTTAAGCAAGAATGATGACGTAGGAAGAAAACTATGGAAATAGGTGTCATGGATCGAGAAACAGGCATGACAAGATGTAAAAGTACAAAACACCAACAAGTAAAAGGAAAGAGCAAGGTTGGAAAAAAATACATATTCAAGAAGGGAAAACACACAATAAATGGAAACAAGATACATGTATGGACCTAATGTGTATAGACCTAGATTGATTGCAAAAATGACATGACAAAGGCTGATGGGAGGAGGATGGGGGATGATGTGGTCATATACAATGCCTTCATTATCGTTTCTTAAAATGGTTGTATCCAACTATGTATTAGTTATTGCAAACTTTACGGTTGTTATAGGAGGCTGTTGTATTAGTGATGGCACCAAAACAAAATTACTAGGAACAATACAACACGTGCTACGAATTTAGGCAAGAATGATGACATAGGAAGAAAACTATGGAAATAGATGTCATGGATCGAGCAACAGGCATGACAAGATGTAAAAGTCCAAAACACCAACAAGTAAAAGGAAAGAGCAAGGTTGGAAGAAAATACATATTCAAGAAGGGAAAACACACAATAAACGGAAAAAAGATACATGTATCGACCTAATGTGTATAGACCTAGATTGATTGCAAAAATGACATGACAAAGGCTGATGGGAGGAGGATGGGGGATGATGTGGTCATATACAATGCCTTCATTATGGTTTCTTAATATGGTCGTATCCAACTATGTATTAGTTATTGCAAACTTAACGGTTGTTATAGTCGGTAAATGCTTCTATTCTTCTTGCCATTCATCAGGATCTTTAAATAAACTTTCACTACTCAAGGTAAGAGTCTGATCCTTGGTTTATCATTTCTGCTCTACTTTTGTAATAATTTCACGTGTGAAATAAAAATACATTTTAATGCTTTATCGACTCATTTTCAATATAAAATGCTGATTGGCTACAATAAATCAATGAGAGGAAAGCAATAATCGCATATGCCTTTGGCCTAGGAAAAGGATTTGTTTGATGCATGGCAAGAAACAACAAACATCAGCTCTTCCATTCATAGAAAGGAAGTACAAAGTTGCTGTTCTTAAAGCATGTGACGCAGTCCAGTACTTTATTCCGTGATTTCCAGGTGATTCAAATGGAAGTGTTGTGACATATGCACACCATCAGCCCATTGCAAATGGGGAACCCATCTTTTCATTCATAGCTGTTAGGTTTGTTAGGTTTTGACAGTACACTTGGTTGTTCAGAGCTTAAAACGATTGAGGGGTGATTGAAAAATCAGGTTGTCAAGTTGCGGTTTTAAAGTGGGAATTTTAAAATTGAGGTCCTTGAGAGTCAAGTTGTAGTGTGTTGAGCCTAAAATCCTAAGTGTATTTAAATTTTGGTTAGTCAAATAGTCCAAAATGCATTATAAAGGCATATCTTATGCATAAGGGCCATAAAATCCTTATGAAATTTGATTTTCCACACTGAAAATTGTCAAAATCTTAAGGAAAATCAATTTTTCTTTATAAAAATACACACAATCCGGACATACCATGAAATTCCCCACTTAAAATGGCATTTTCCTGAAAACAATTCTAACTATTGAATCATTTGTCCAGACATGGGTTTCTTTTTCCCACCTAGAGGCTAAGCATAAGGAATCTGATGAAGAGTCCAGATGCGGAGTAATTTTCCCCATTGAGTTTACACTCACAATTTTTGACTCTCAAAGTAAGGATTATCCCAACAAAAGTCTGGATTTATCCTTGCATAGATCGATTTTCATACTTGGATGAAAAGAATTAATTATGGATATCCCCTTTTGCAGCTTGGAATTCCCTATTTTGGAGGATCAAAGGGGGACTTAATGAATTTTTACAATTCCCTACCTTGGTCTATTTCCCCCTTGGTGGTTAAATAATATTAATTAATAAAATAAAGGGGGAAAATAATATAATAAAGTTCCACAAGCTTCTAGAAGGCAAAAGTTTTATCCCGCATTGCTTGTGTGGGTGAGAATCAAACCAAAAGTCACTTTATAACAGTGTAACACCGGTGTTGGCGTACGTCGGGACATCAGGACAAGTTTTCGAGACGCGGGGAGAAAGTGCCTCAATTTCGGGACGGCGGGGGGACGATGGTGAGGGGCGGGGGGAGGGGTATGTTGTATACTATACTTATAGAACTTGAAATGCTAGGTTATGAAATGATGGTTCAGTATAACATACCAAATTGAAATACTTGAACATAGCAAAATTGCAAAACGAACCAAAACAATTGAACATTCAACATAGTAACATAGTACATACCCAATAGTAACATTCAAGAATCAAAGTTCAATTAGAAATTCAACTACCCATCTCGGCGACGACGTGGTTGTGGAATGGCGGAGGTGGGGGTACTCGGGTACTCCAAGAACCCGATGTCGGGACGTCCTGGCGACGGGTACTTTGAGCTTTTGGTGGGGGTGCGAGTCCCCGGGTTTCACTGCTTTATAAGGAGAAGCACCAGCCATAATAATAAAAAAATAAGACGGTCAAGTGGCCAAGGAAAATAGAAGAAAAGTCTAAGGAGCTGGAAATCAAACAAAGAGAAGCCATCAACCATCATTTGCTAATCTGATCTAAAGTGGTTTCTCGGCATTGTAACACTAGTGCGAGGGGACGCCGAGACGAGTTCATGGGATAGGGGGACAAAGGGCCTCAATTTCAGGACGACGATGGGGGGACGGGGGGTGGGGTG
>MU221093.1:231635-254551 GCA_018584345.1 Thuja plicata
GGGGGGGGGGGTGTTTCATACTATACATATAGCACATAGAACTTGAAATGCTAGTTATGAAATGATGTTTTTGTATAACATACCAAATTGAAATACTTGAACATAGCAAAATTGCAACACGAACCAGGACCACTGAACATAGTAACATAGTACATACCGATTAGTAACATTCAAAAATCAAAATTCAAATAGAAATTCAAGTATCCATCCCGGCGGCAGCATGGTTGCGGAATGGCGGAGGTGGGGGTACTCGGGTACTCAAAGAACCCGGTGCGGGGACGTCCCGGGGACGGGTACTTCGAGGCTTTGGTGGGGGTGTGAGTCCCTGGGTATCATTGTTTCTAGGTGAAATCAAACTTCCCCAAGGAGGAGAATAAAGATAAATTTCACTATGATTCAAGTGTCTTCAGATCTAAGTCTAAAATTTTTCATGTGGGGGACGAGTTTTTGTATAATAACTAATAATATTAAAATATTATATTAATAATAAAATTAATAAAGTTGATATACGATTAAATACATTTTAATTAAAGATTTAAACTTATTATTAAAAGAAACAAGCACAATATAAGAAACCATCAATAGTCATGATCAATATTCCAAAGATCATACATAAATGAAGTAAGTGATAAACTAATGTAAGAGTAAAACAACTATCAAATACTAATAAATTAGGTATCAATGAAGCATTGATTAATATCGATATCAAGGGGATCGACCAAGAAGGGTTAAAGGACACCTAAAAAGGAAATTAAGAAATCAAACGATCACCGAATACTTGGTACAAGGGAAGGATCTTCCGAGTAAAGATGCCATTTGGAAAAAGGAGGAAAACCTTAAATTGCTTGAGCACAAGCAAACTCAAGACGGGGGAACTGTGATGTCCCTTGATTGATATATGTATTCTAAATCCTTTACCATTAATGTATAGCTTTTCAAATTATTATATCTATTACAATAAGGTAATTTAGATCATATTAAATATCATTATATCTAAATAAATTTATCATTATAATATATAATATAATATATAAGGTATATATATTATTATATTTATAAATGTTATTGTCAAATTAATAATGAGCAAATATCATTATATTAAATAAGTCATTATAATAAAATATAATATAATATATATGGTATATATATTATATTATATTATAAATAATATTAATAACATTAATTTAATGCAAATAATAATTAAATAAAAATGATTATAATAATATATATATCATAATACATATATATTATAATATATACATTATTATAATGTAACGGTTAACGAAATGAGTTAGAACTATTGACTAAGGTTGTCACCTTAGTGGTGCGACTAGAACAGCAGCCTTGCGGCTGCGACCAGTCGCACCCTTAAGGGGGCGACTAATGTGGAGGGGATGTGACTCCCCCTCCCACATCATACTTATGATGGACAAAGGGATATAGTAAGGGGGAAAAAAGGATAGCGGCTGCGGTTCTAGTCGCACCACTGAGGGGGCGACTAATGTGGAGGGGACATGACTCCCCCTCCCACATCATACTTATGATGGACGAAGGGATATAGTAAGGGGGAAAAAAGGATAGGAGGTGCCGATGAGGATATAACAAGTGTCGACAATGATATAGCATATAAAATATGATAATTGTTTAGAAAAAGGAGATAGAAACAACAACCGGTAGACAAGGAATTCAACAACATTTTTGGTATGAAAAATATTATTATGTTTTGAATATATATATATAGACTCATTTATAGTATATGCATGTTGTAAATATATGTATTTTTTCATTTGTACAAATACATATATATATAATTGAGATATTTCTACATTTATTATATGAAATCTTAACTGATGCATTCTTGTATAATTGTGGATCTTTATGAATAAACTTAAACTTGATTTTATAATCCATATTAATGTATTACATTTATATGTGCCATAAAATGATGATATTGGATACCATATAGAATGAATCTTATATTCATTAGAGATGGGATTCCTATATCTGGAGGGGGCTAGAGGAAATTGTTATAGTTTCCCTAGTCTTGGGGTATGTGCCCTAAAATGATGATACTGGATACCATATAGAATGAATCTTATATTCATTAGAGATGGGATTCCTATATCTGGAGGGGAGAGAGGAAATTGTTATAGTTTCCCTAGTCTCGGGGTATGTGCCCTAAAATGATGATACTGGATACCGTATAGAATGAATCTTATATTCATTAGGGATGGGATTCCTATATCTGGAGGGGGCTAGAGGAAATTGTTATAGTTTCCCTAGTCTCGGGGTATGTGCCCTAAAATGATGATACAGGATACCATATAGAATGAATCTTATATTCATTAGACATGGGATTCCTATATCTGGAGGGGGCTAGACGAAATTGTTATAGTTTCCCTAGTCTCGAGGTTGTTATAATCTCACATAGGCAGTATATATACTGATAGCCAGTCATATACATATGCATAGGCTTGGATAACAGTTATCGTTTCCAAGAGAACTTAGGAGCACTGCTCTATGCGAAGACGTGCTGATAGCCTGGTTGCATAGAGTGGATCTTATATCCCTCAAGCCGAGAATCGGGATTTCTGTGAAACCCGACCTAGAAGCAGTTCCTAGGGTCAAATCCCCTTACTAACTTAGAATAGAATAAGAGTCATACAAATATTGGGTAATATTTTCTACCAACGTCGGTTTTGAAAGAAAATACGTAAGGAGAATAATTAGGGACATTACAGGAACTAAAGAAAAGAAAATCCAATTTTATGAGTTCCTATGTGATTTATTTGTTAGCAAGAAATAGTGAATATCCAGACCTCATACGTAAAGGCATGATTGGTAATGAAAAAGAATAATTCAAGGTATATGATTGCTATCCTGAATTGAAACTGTATGAGAATGCAAGGTACAGGAGGATCAATGGCATCTTCACCATGAATATCACACACACACTTCAAGAAAGACTACATAAGAGATTATCCAAGGATGTCATAGGATTGATTGAGCAATATGGATATTGGTACATCTAATTCCCCACTTTTACTTACATCAAAATCTGGAGATTTTCTTCAGAGCCTTACAAACTTCCTAAGTATCCTACAGATAAGATGGTTTTATTAGAAGTGGTTAGGCAGTTATCAGAGTTTGAGTTGATACAGAAGGAGAAGCACAAACAAGAATGCCTTCCTCTATCACACTGGGGAAAACACTTGAGTCATGTACTTCATTGCAAGATGCAAAGATAGCCAATACAGAGATACAGTTCTATCAACTTGGGACATACAAGGCAAGAAAGGAATTTGATCCATTCCAGAAGATCCATACTTACAGGGGCAAGAGATACAAACATAGGATCAACATAGAGGACTATTGGTCAAATCTAATAGATTAATATGCTATAAGGAGAAAGAAATGCTCTAGAATGTTAGTTGATTTCATGAGAAAATGTGGTGCCTTCCCTATTCCTAACCAGGTTAAGGATGATGGAAATATCATCCATCCTCACTATGAGTAAGAAAAGGACAAACCAATACAGCCACCCAATTGGTCAAAAATGGAAGAACTTACAGATTTGGGGGTCTTGATGAAAGTATTGATGGACACATCAAGGGCATGGATTGATAAGCAAGTTAACTGCAAATGAAACAAGGTATTTCTTTCACTCATGCGGGGATGCAGAATGAGGACTCTTCTTCAAGAGGAGATGAAAGAACTATCGGCACTTCAGACGACGTGCAGAGATGATGAGTAATAATGGAGATATCAATATTTATTTGTTTAAAATAAATATTAATAGTTTTGAGCTTATATTGTAAAGTTATAAAATAATTATATATTATAACTTAAGTCACTTAAGTGAAAGGTCAATTTATCATCGATGGGGCCAAGTGAACAATTAATTTTAAATCTATTATTTGTGCACCAACTATAGAGTTTAAGTGAAAAAATTTAAAGTAGGAATATATCTTTTATCCCAAATTGGCCAGGAAAGTGTTTGAGCTCTCACAACAAAAGAATAAAAGAGACTTAAGAGCTCACTTTGAGGCATTGTTATGTTGATGGTTGAATTAGTATTTTCTTCTCTAGAGCATGGGAGTTTGTGAGAGACCAAGGGTTTCAGTAGAGTTCTGAGCTTATCGGCATTGGAGAGTGTTGCTTCTTCTTTGTATCAGCATACAGAGGGTGTGCAATATCATCTGATTATGCTTGTGAGGATTGGCTTCACTCAGAGGTCAACAATGTGCAGATTGGAGAGATAATTTTCAATATCGAATGTCAGAATAAGAGCAGCAAAAAGACAGATCGTATTCATCTATTTGAAGGAGGTGTATGCTGGTTATAGAGGTCGTATTAGTTGCTTTTGATGTGTTTGCACCAGCCATGCTATTTCTCCTCTATGTGGTACGATTTCATGGTTAGAGAGGCCCATAAATTCAGTAAAAATAATAGAAGTGATCAGTCAGCATTGGGAATAGATGTGGTGATAAATGTTTGATGGTTTGTGCTGATTGAGGGAATTAAAAGTTGTTCATATCTTGCCTTTTCCGGCTAGAAAGGGTTTCAAACATATCGTGGACCATAAATGGTATGTTTCTCTGATGTACACATTCTTGTGATTGTATTGAAGAAGATTAAATCAAGAATGTCATCTATTGAAGAGATATAGCTAGTTTTAAGTTTCCAGAATTTTTCCTTTATTTGTATTTGCATTTTCTTTTTATGCAAACCCTCATCAAAAACACAAAAAAATCACATATATCAAACAAATGAAAACAAACAATACAGTTTAACAGTTAGAGTCTATGAAGGGTTCTACTTCTTACACTGGTATCAGACTTGCTTGCAAAGTGTTTGACCAAATGTCAAACATCCAAAATTGAAGTTATAGCCTGTTGGGCTTACTACAAAACCGACTTCTCATGATTCGCATTGTACTTCTGGCATGGTGAAGGGATGGGCAAGTGATATCAGAGAACAGGTAAAGACATTTCTTACAAGGATAGTTCAGTGTGATATCCCAATATATCAAAAAAAACTGTGTGATAAGTATATATCAAAAAAAGGTACAATCTCTACGCAGTGTCTGATGTCGCATGTTTGTCAAGGTTTTCAATACCATACCTGCAATGAAGACAATGGCCTCAACCTGTTTAGCAACAGCAAGCATGGGAATAAAAGTAGGTCTTTTCTCAATGAATTATTCTGTATATGGCTATGTATTGGTTTTAAAAATGTGATTAGAGTTTTTATGAATTCAAAAGAACTTCAGAATTGGGTGTGATTTAAATATTAAGTTATTGTCAATGGGCACTTTGTCTACTGGTGAAGTTGAATGGCTCGCATCGAGCCCACCAGGGATAATGTCTTGCTGAGTGCAAGGCTCTAGACATCATAAGGGATGAGGCACCCCTCCATCAAAACAAAAAAATTTAAAAAATAAAATATTAAGTTATTTCAAATTATTCATTCATTACATTGTGAAATTTATGTTTTGAAAATACAAGGAAAGTATATAGATATACATGCAAAACAATTTAAATATATTTCCAAAGAAGAAGGAATTGCTATTGCAGTTGAATTTAGCAAAAGAGCCTGGCAATTAGTAACACATGTTATTAATCTCCTGCAAACATTGTATGAAAACATTATTATTGAAGCAAATGACATGAATAAAAAACAAACACTTACAAATTCATCAAAGATTGGCGAATTGGCAATAGCATTATAGTTTGGATCAAGTTGGGTTCATTACATGCAAATTGATTGTAAGCTTCCCTTGCGCGGTCAAATGTCGTTTATATGTACTTAACTTCAATCCATGCTTGATCTTTGATTTGCATCCATAGATGTGATTAAGGAGATGGTGTTGATTTGAAAATCATTTGAGTACACCTTAGAAGCTTGCACTAGGTGAGTGGAGTCGCTTAAAAGACTGCATTTAGTAGATTCCAAGTACATTCATACTTCCTTGCGTCCATAGGTAGAAGTAAACTAGTTTAGAATAGTAAGTTTGCATTTCATAAGTTGGAAAGTTGGAATATATTTTCATTGCACATTGTGAAGCCAAATTTTTAGAATCCAATTGACAAGTCCTGAGAAATAGCGTAAGTCCCCTTAGCAATCCATCAAATAACATCATTT
Source organism: Thuja plicata (assembly GCA_018584345.1). Lineage (NCBI taxonomy): Eukaryota > Viridiplantae > Streptophyta > Pinopsida > Cupressales > Cupressaceae > Thuja > Thuja plicata. The sequence goes on from MU221093.1 coordinate 237,780, forward strand.
CAACTAAGCGAGTATCCACAATAGAAGGAACCATGAAGTCACCTTGTGATCTTACTTTGCAAGCTTAGCTTAAGATGTGACCTTATTCAAGAGAGAATTGAGTATTTAGTGTTTTACTTTGAAACATTCAGTGTTTGATTATGCATGTTGTATTGGAATAAAACTCACATCAACAGGAAGCAATAGAGATTCACTGTAATAGAATGCATTAAGATGAGCAAGAATTCTTTCTTTCATTCATGCACATAGCTAGGTAGATTTTCATTATATCTGACAACTTACCTACAATAAAGATATGCATTTGTGGGACTGAAGAGAAGACAATTGATCAATTGTATATTCTAGCATTATTGTGTATTTGAAAGAAACAATGGTTTCTAGCAAAATTTATGATGAGCAATTGCCGTGTTTGAGTCAAATTTGTAAGTCCCAATAGCTAATATGGTGTTGTTCTATGAGAAGAATCGTGAACTTTTACAATGAATGTAATGAAGTGAACAATAGACTAGGCCTCCTCCATCGTACGACACCTACACTCTTCCCTACGGTGACCCCTCCGTAGGCTAAGAATTCCCTTCGACACTCAGCACCTTTTGACTCCCTTCGGCACTCGGCCCCTGACAACTAAATAATATACTCGATCTATTCAAAAATATGAATGGCTATTATTATAATCCAAGGTAACACAATAGATCGTAGATCAGAGCATATGCAGACCACAGAAATGAAATGCTATCAATTGGAGACTTATATTTTCAGATTATATCCAGATGCACAAATTTGTCTTCGCAAGAAGACTTCACAAATTTGACGATGAAGTACACAATGAAATATCTAAAGTGATATCTCCAACGGCAAACTAGGGTGGCTGCTAACCACCGAAACTACAATTATAGACTAGGGAGGGTCTTCCACCTCCGAAACTGCACACAAGACTCAATTCCATTGAAATTGCAAATACACAAGAAAATATAACTCCACGATGCTCTCCTACGCTGCCAACCATCGCCATATAAAGGACTCCAAGAAGTTTCCGGAAGGTTACCATGGGCCGACATAATTTTATTTATTATATTATTATTTTTAACCCCTTTTATTTTTTAATTAAATTAATAAAATCAAGAAGTCCTTTATAATATAATTTAAATTTTGGGACCACTTAATTAATTTAATTAAATCACTTTATTAAAATTGGGGACATTAGAGTGAATGCTTGTAATCTTGGAACATCTAGTTAGAGAAGTAAAACTGATAATTGATCCAACAAAGATAGAGTCCAACGTCCACTATTCCAAGCATTCCAAAGAAATCAGAACAAGGATTTTTATAGTTGTTGTTCAATATTTGTAGAGATGTACATGGCATCATATTGGCACCCTTGCATTCTAAGACCACAAGGGTTAAAAATCAGCATCGTGCATATGAAGAGTTCACGAGACACATGAAAGCCTCCTGATTTGTAAGTATCAAAAAAAAACTGTGATAAGTATATATCAAAAAAAGGTACAATCTCTACGCAGTGTCGGATGTCGCATGTTTGTCAAGGTTTTCAATACCATACCTGCAATGAAGACAATGGCCTCAACCTGTTTAGCTCTTGCTATCCATTCGTCCAAAGTAATTTTTTCAGGAGAGTCAGAAGATATGTCACATCCACTAAACCAACTGTTTGAACTGATATGCTTCTGAAGATCAAAAACGACGCGGTCTCTGAGGATAGATGTCAGCTCAGCTCTCTTTACGTCACTAGCTTCCATGCATGCTTCAACTACCTCTTCTACTGTATGTCTCAAGACCAAAGAATAGCTGTCATTTTCATGCAAGAAGCTATATGAGAAATTTGTGTTATCTGCAACATTTTCCATCATTTATATATTGATTCCTATAAAATATATAAAATCTTAATAAACATAAATAAAAGATGTTGATAAATTAAGTTTAAGTTCATTTCTTTCCATGCAGAAAATGGTTACTGATGTCCCTTATTATTTTCTTAATTTGTATTAACTAGAATGAAGCATTTTCAATGATGTTTAAGTTTAATAAATGTATTACGGTAAAAGTAATATCTCTAGATGAGCATAAACTTAAAAAAGAAGGAAAAAATGCTTCAAATACTTTTTTAAACCAACGCTTAAAATGATAATTATTACCATTTTACTGGCAGTATAATTATTTCAGTCTAGACTTGGAAAAACAGAAAATTCGCCACTTTTCTGTTAAGTTTTAAGAACTTTCTAAGAATGTAAGGCCTTCTCATAAACACTTCTGTTTATAAAATCTAACAGTTTAATGTACCCTGATATGCTAAAACCTAAGTTGCCAATAGATAAATACTGATACAGGAAACTGGTATCAATACAAATACATCTGTTTTTGAGTTAGGACGTATGGGAACTTGGAGAAGTCATCTTTTCATATAATTTAATAATTTATCGAAAATATCATGACATTGAACTTTAAAAAATGCAAATCCTTTGCCAAGGGTATGACCAAATACGAAACAGGCAAAGAAAAGCATTTAAGAGAAAAAGGAAGTATCAAACACCGAACAATAATCCAGATCTATAGGATAAAAGGAGCAAAGAGCTCATCTAGAACCAAAACATCCATCAAAAGCAAAGAAAACTACATAGGAATTAATCAAATTCAATCAAGAAGAAGACTAGCCAATAAAAGTAAACATGCAAATCTGTGTATGCTTTCTACAGTTGAATAAATGAACTTTCCAGAAGCAAGTGATTGTAATGTCCGCTCTTTGGAACACACCTGATTGTTCTTTCTTACTTCATGAATTAAAACTTGTAAACTTTTATGTAACCCATAAGATATGGGCACGTTAAACCTGTTAAGTCTGATTTGCAATGGTCTTGCAATGGACTTGCTGCTAATATTAATTCGCTTGCTGTATATATTTCCTAATGATTGGCTGAGAAGATATGTTGTTTGCTGACTGAGATTTATTAATGCTTTGCTGACTGTGTCTTCCTCTTACTTCTGATTGGCTTTTAAATTAGTTGCTGGAGGTGTATAAATTCTTTGACTCCAAATATATTTATATTCCCTCAATCTTAAGAATATTGGAGGCAGCGACAAAGGATATATTTGTGCCAACGTTTTATTGACCATGAGTGTCACTTCTCATCAAGATATTGCGATAAAGATGTGAGTAGCATTGGTTGATTGTACTCCCAATATTCTATTTTATATGATATCTCAAGTATGCATATATGTTTGTTCAGCCCTGCGTGATTGCTGACTGTGTTATGTAAGATGTTATTTGAATATCCTAATTGTTGATTTGATGAACTTCCCATGGCTGGTGGGTACGTTGTCCATCCATTTTCCTATCTTGTCGGTTTCCTTCTCCATGTTCACCACTATCTTCTAATCTCATCCCTGAATTCCTGATTGAAACTATATGTTTTTGTAATGCTTTATGGATGACAATAGGATTTGCGCTAAGCATAGATACCAATTTATTGATTGTTGACCCGATATATATCCTCTTCTTCGTGCTTCTCAATGATGCTAGAGCACTGTACAACTGGTTGCTTCCAAATAATTGCTTCTATGATTAGTTTCAACTATAATGTATTCCGTAGAGAAAACAAATGTCGTTGCCAATGCGTATGTGTCCTCCAGCAACCCGGCGTAGATGAATCCAATCACTTTCAATCTATATTTCCAATTCGAATGAATATCTCCCAAATAAGCTAAAAGTTGTGGCTTCTCTTCTTACCGGCAATTGTGTCAACACCGAGATTCGATGTTGAATCTGATAGATAGATAGATAGATAAAATTGTAACGTCCACGAGGCTAAACATAGCCTATGGGACAGCAAGGCAACTGAAGCCGACTTCAATAACTTGGTTCTTTTCTTGTGCAAGCTGATCATGAGCCCACCTAACTTCTATATGTGCTCCTCGCCGAATAGGTTATGCCAAGAGCTAACAGATATAGTATCCGCAAATTTATCCATGTCCTTGTAGGCTTCACATTCTAAAATAAAGTGATCTTCGGCTTCTACTTTCCCATAACTGCAAAACATGCAGATTCGCTCTTCCCAAGTCTCCTTTGGCCTCTTCCAACGCCCGGTCTCACAGCGGAGTTGATGAGAGTTGGTTCTTAACTAAGCAATAAGAATTTTAGCTCTCCAAGCAATGTTGGCTCCTATGTACGCTTTTTGGAGGTGATCATATGCGGGGTTGAACTCATTGATATAATATATTTTCTTCCTTCCAATCCCATTTTCCCAATTTCTCTTGTAAAACTTCTCCATAACGAAGACCATTGTTTCTTTATTATTTGTGGGGCACATATTGAATTAGATATTCCATTTACTCATCCACTTGATGTTTTGTTGCATCCACGTTTTTTTTCGTTTGCACAATGTATCATTAAAGATAACGTTAGGCCATCTATCTCCTTCCATTTTTTCGATTTTTTTTAGATAGCTTATGAGACGAACAATAGCGAGTGCCACGATAGGGGCAGCCCCCATTTCACTTAGCATGATATCATATGGGATAATGCTTTTGATTTTAAATTTGCTTGTGATCAAACGCTTTTGGATTCCCTCAATTTGCTTCCATTGTGCCATTAAAGTGTTGTCGGCCCATAATTCACACCCATAAAGAACAACCGGCAGCACAAGAAGCCCAAACAATGTTTGAATAGTTTTGCAATGCCGAACCTTCGCTTCACGACACCTATTTTGGAGAGCATAAAATGCCTTCCATCCACCTAATGTCCTTTTATTTCTGCAGCCTGCCCAGCTTAGATTTTTGTTGAAATCAATTCCGAGATATTTATACTCCGCCACTTCCTCAAGAACGCTACCACCAAAATAAAACTCATGTTGATGTTGTTTTTTACTATTAGTGAAAACCATAACTTTAGTCTTGCTGATATTGACCTGCATCCCCACCGTTCTACAAAAGCGCTTAAGAGAAAATAAATGTTCTTGCAAACCACAGGCAAATTTGGCAATCAAAATGAGATCGTCTGCATAGAGGAGCAACTTTATTACAAATTCACCTAACTGGATACCCTCGCCATTTTGCATGTTTAACCACTCTTCAAGTTTATCGATATATAAGCCAAACAAAAAAGGAGATAAAGGACAACCTTGTTTGACCCCGATATCAGTCCTAAAACATTTTGAAATGCAAGCTAAAGTTCTAATTTTGACTTTCACATCTTCATACATCCTATGAACAACAACTCTGAGATGAGTAGGAATCCCTAATTCTTCCATCCTGAGCCAAAGCTTGTCCCTAGGGACAGTGTCAAAAGCCTTTTTAAAGTCAACAAAACAGCCAAAAACCTCCTCCTTTTTCTCCCACCTTTTTTAAATAATGTGCCTTAGAGTGACACAGTGATCAACCGTCGAGTGTTTTGGCCTAAAACCAGCTTGCCCTTTGGCACGTTTATGGTTTTCTTCTGCCCATTTGCTGATCCTAGTTCCTATCATGCTGCCAAAAAGTTTTGCAAAGAGAGGATTGATCATTATTGTCTTGTAGTTGGAGGGATTATTGACATCACCACTCTTAAAAAGTGGTATTGCAAGGCTGATTGTCCAATCTTTAGGAAACCCTTGTTGGCTGATATTGTTGAAGATTTCTGTGATGTGAGGTGCAAGGGTTTTCATACCCCACTTGAGATACTCTGCTTGAAGCTCAACTAGGTCTTTTCCTTTACCCCAACCCAACTTCTTAATACCCATCTCTACCTCCTACACAGTGAAAAGATCTGTAGTATTGTAGTGTATTGTAGTAGTGTAGATAATGGAATGCAAGCCAGTATCCTCACGGTGATGGTGAGTATCTTTCCTAAATAGCGTTTGTTCCTCACCGAATGAGACGTCAAGAACAAATGTGACTTTTCCTTAAGGAATAGTCGCTTCACTTGTATATTATATTTTAGATTATAATATAGTATTGATTAAATATAGATATATTAAGATAATATATAATATTTATATTAATATCATAATATATGAGAATATATATTCATAATCTAGGATAATATATAATATATGATTATATTTAATATTTTTTTTATAATTATATTGTCATATTTATTTGTTTATTTATGTATAATATTATCCTTTATTTATTTTAGTTATTCCTAATTTGACAATTAAATAATATTATATTAGTTAATTATTAAACTACTACTTATTTATAATAATTATTTTTTATATTTAAGTGTATATTATATAGTAGTATAATATAATTAAAATATTATGTTATAATATTATTATTTCACTCATAATTATTATATTATATTCTTCCATTTTAATATTAATAATAGAATTAATAAATTATATTTTATAATTTATTATTATTTATTTTCTTATTAATTTATTTATTTTTATTACTTATTATTTAAAGTTTCGTGGACATTACAGTCCACCCTTCCTCAAATTGCTTGTCCTCAAGCAATTAGATGCTCCTCCTTATGATCCTTGAAACAACAATTCCATCTTGAGATTAGAATGGTCATATATAGCTTTATCAAAAAAAAAAACTTAAATATTTTATTACAACAAATATCTTAAGGGTAACACTTATCTTGATTTAGTATAGCACTTCCATTTTCCACGGTTAAATGTTACTTTACTCCTTGGTGCATAATCTTCAGAGATATAGAATCCCTATCTTAATTCTTTTTAGGAATTTAAACATTCACCAAGGATGGTTTGGCGATCACCAAGAATGTCTTTGATCACTGGATTCCCTTTACAAATCTTGGCATTTATAAGAAATGCCCTCCACGCAAGACATCTAGGATCTTTGGATTCCCTTTAGGAACCTTTGATAAGGACCCTTTTGTCGACCTCTGGTTAAATCTTGTTGCCATCCTCTGGAGCGCATCCCTAGGGACTTCCTAACCCTCCCTAAGAGAAGTCTGTCAGGTCGGGCTCATAACCTTTGATAAGGATCCTTTTGCGGTCCTCTGGTTAAATCTTGTCGTCGTCCTCTGGTTACATCTTGTCATCGTTCTCTGGAGGGCATGCCTTAGGGATCCCAAGTGAAGTCTGTTAGGTCAGGCTCATAACCTTTGATAAGGACCCTTGTGCGGTCCTCTGGTTAAATCTTGTCGTCGTCCTCTGGAGCGCATCCCAAGGGACTTCTTGAGCGACGTCTGCCAAGTCGGCCTCTTGACCTTTGATAAGGACCCTCTGTGGTCCTTTGGCCAGATCTTGCCATCGTCCACTAGAGCGCAACACTCAAGGCTTATAGGTTGACCTTTATTAGGTCCATTCCTCTTCTTGGTAGGAACATTCCCTATCCAGGGTTCCTAGGTTGGTCAATAAATGACCCATTCCCCTTCTTAGAAGACGTATTCCCTATCCAAGTCTCTTAGGTTGCTCAATAAATGACCCATTCTTCTTCTTGGCAGGGACATTCCCTATCCAAGGCTCTTAGGTTGGTCAATAAATGACCCATTCCTCTTCTTGGGAGGAACATTCCCTATCCAAGGCTCTTAGGCTGGTCAATAAATCACCCATTCCTCTTCTGTGTAGGGACATTCCCTATCCAAGACTCTTAGGCTGGTCAATAAATGACCCATTCCTCTTCTTGGAAGAGACATTCTCTATCCAAGGCTCTTAGGCTGGTCAATAAATGACTCATTCCTCTTCTTGGTAGGAACATTCCCTATCCAAGGCTTAATCACATATGTATTTGTGGTCATCAGTATATACTGGCTTATGAGAGATCATATCCACTTCCTGAGATTATATCAATCTCAATTTGACAATAAGGATTTTATCAACCCTCGAATTGTCATTCCTTGGAGGTTTATATCAGGCTCTCCTCCTTCAATCATAAATTGGAAATGAATACAAGATTCATGCTACTGGTGTTGTCGTTTTATGTATATATATTTATTTATTTATTTGCTCTCTTATTCGACGATTCCATGTTTATATTTTACCTTGCAGGATGGCAGGATCATGCTCTGATACCACAGTAATGTCCCCACTTTCGAAAACACCTGATCGTTCTTTCTTACTTCATGAATTAAGACTTGTAAACTTTTATGTAACCGGTAAGATATGGGCACATAAAACCTGTTAAGTCTGATTTGGAATGGTCTTGCTAATACTATTAGTCTTTTGGAATGTAATAAACACTTATACTTGATATGCTTCTTACGTATAGCGACTTGCTGCTAATATTAATTCGCTTCCTATATATATTTCCTAATGATTGGCTGAGAAGATGTGTTGTTTGCTAACTGAGATTTGTTAATGCTTTGCTGACTGTGTCTTCCTCCTACTCGTGATTGGCTTTTAAATTAGTTGTTGGAGGTGTATAAATTCTTTCACTCCAAATATATTTATATTCCCTCAATCTTAAGACTATTGGAGGCAGCAACAAAGGATATATTTGTGCCAACATTTTATTGACCGTGAGTGTCACTTCTCATCAAGATGTTGCGATAAAGATGTGAGTAGCATTGGTTGAAAGTGGTCCCAATATTCTATTTTATATGATATCTCAAGTATGCATATTTGTTTGTTCAGCCCTGCGTGATTGTTGACTGTATTATGTAAGATGTTTTTTGAATATCCTAATTGTTGATTTGATGATCTTCCCAAGTCTGCCTTCGGACAATATAGGGAAGTTATACAGACAAAAATCACCTTCGGCAAGAAAATCACCTTTGGGCCGAAATCACCTTCGGGACAAAATCACCATCAAGACAAAATCACCTTTGGGCCAAAATCACCTTCGAGTTGAAATCACCTTCGGGCAGAAATCACCTTCAGGACAGAAATCACCTTCGGGCCAAAATCACCTTTGGAGTGAAATCACCTTCAGGACAGAAATCACCTTCGGACCGAAATCACCTCCGGGATAGAAATCACCTTTGGGCCAAAATCACCTACGGGACAAAATCACCTTTGGGACATTACAGAAAACCCTCCACGATAAATCAAGAGTATAAAGGATGAAACCCCTTAAATTCTCTTAGCAATTTAAGGACAAAAGCCCTTAATAGCCATTGTTCAGTTAGGGACAAAAACCACTGATTCAGGTAGGTTTGAAAGGAGTTAAAAAGTAGACATTCAAGAGGAAATCATCACAATTAGAAGGATAATTATAGCAGAAAGTCAAGATATGGTTTATTTTCAAAATTAAGTCATAAATTATTAATCTGAATATTATGATAAATTCATAATTGTAGACAAACCCATTATTAACTTGACTCAAGATTAATATTTTAGTGCAAAAATAAGAAATTTTCTAGGATGGCACATTACAAAAAGATAGCAAAGAAATTAACTGTGAGGTCTAGAAAAGACACTTAAATCGTAAGAAACCTACAAAAAGCGACACAATGTGAGGAATACAAAGAGACTGATATAAGTTAACATATTTGGTATATGAAAATCAGAAATCTTCTATTGGGAAGAAAACTAAACTCAAATTATGGCAATAGGAATATCTTCTCAAGGTTAACAATAACAAGTACTGATATTGCAGCGCATATAGAAAGCAAGTTTCAAAAAATATACACAACAAAATCTAAAATGAAACTATGTGAACATGTTAAATTGAAGAATTGAACTCTTAACATATTACCAAGTATTTATGAAAGATTTTCACAAAACTTACGGAAGAGCCCAAACAGTTTTAGACTTGATGCAACTGTCTTTTGGCTCACAAGTTTGTAGAAGAGAATCACTTGTGGAGGCAAGCAAAAATGGAGTAACCTCAAACTGCAAAAAGATCACACATTCAAGTATTAGCTAACCTCAAAAATTTTAACAACATAAATTGCTTGAAAATCATCGATAACTATTGTAGTAGGTTGTCATGTGGTAGTTCTCTATATCACAACGAATATGTCAAAAGCATAGCTACTGTAATATATCCATTTAATTAGCAATTGGTATCACAATATTATAGATAGAAATAGCCACCTATGGATTTCACAGGACATGCAACTAAGGAAAAGCATTGAAAAATATTGTAGTATCTTATCCTGCGGCAGTTCTCTATATCATAATTAATATGCGGAAATTAGAGCTACTGTGAAATTTTCATTTAATTAGCAATTGGTATCACAATATTATAGATAGAAATAGCCACATATGGATTCCACTGGAGATGCAACTAAGGAAACAAGATAATTCGAAAAACATAACAAATCGTTCTAGTTGGAAGGCAAACCTATTCCACCAATCATAAATATGTGCGATTGAATTTCTGTATTTGAGCCTCTGGTTCCTCCTTGCTCTTGTCCATATCTGTATTTCTAACTCCCATTGAGCTATTTTGGTTACTTCTGGGCATTAATATAAGTTCTGCTTTCTCTCTCTATTAATTGACATGAAATGGAGTACATATGTATGCACCTATAAACATACAATTGTGTCACCAATGGACTGTCTCTATCACTTTATGTTGGAGAACAAGCTTTTCATCTTGCTACTGCTGATGAGAATAACAAAAGGATATACCAGTGAAAACAACAAAGGAAACAAAAACTCAAAATGAATTTTGAGTTTCAAACATCCAGCTATATCTATAAAGCAATAGTCAAAAAGATACAAAATGTTCAAAGCTAGACTTCTACTTATATACACAACATGAGCAAGAAAACCTTGAGATTGAGCAGAGAACAATCTAATAGGATTTGGCTCTTTTATCATCTTGGGATATAACAGAAGCACTCTGCACCATGTCATCTTGTGATACAGCATGATGACAGAATACATTAAATATAATGATAAAGTCTCTAATGATAATGGCAAGGAGTGAACCCACTTCCTGTCTAGAACATCTGTTGTCTGGAGTCTGGACTACAATAAAGGTATAAGGTAGATTTTATATCTTTACAACATAAAGATATAAATTTTTTTACTGATAATTAAAACATTGGTTCCCTTGAAACAAAGGACTTTAAATTAGCTTGATCACCTAAGCATATTTTACACTTCAATCACATTAACATCAAGCAAGCATATTCACGAGCAATCACCATAAGTATAATATGATAAAAGATATGTCTGTAACTGATTTCCCAGCTCTGAATTTTAAAATTGCATGCTTTCCAAGGAGAAATCACATTTGCAGAAAATTTGTTAATATGTTATAGGATATGAATACTCACATCATTGCAAGCTCGTAAATTAAGCCAAACATTTGTCCCACTCATAAGGGACACCTGACGCTCAGACGTGTCTCCACCAAATATAACAAATACTTTCTGACGTCGCTCAAACTCAGTATCACTTACTCTGTTAAATCTTTCATGATTCTGTGCAGACTCTACATATGAATGCAGCTCAGGAAAACGTGTGCATGCTCTTCGAACAATTGTACGGAGGACACCCGCATGAGATAAACCAACCTAAATATCGAATACAAATTCATATAAAAATGTATAGATGAAACAAAATTTAAAAACAAAATTACACAAAAAGCCAAGTTTTCTCACAGGTAAACTACCAGTCTACAATGATCCCTAATTGCTGAAGAATAATACATTTGAGTTTTCTAGCATTACAATTACATTAAAGAAGATGTAAATACTTTTTGCTAATTAAGCTAGTTGATGGATCATCTATTTATAAACATCCACTTGCAGACCTCATAAAGAAAACACAAAAAATAAAATAATAATAAGCAACATCAAATTCACTAGTATATAAAGCAGTTAATCCAAGGAGGTGAATAGCTTAAACTGCACACCATCAACATCTATTCTACAAAGTAAATTGATAAATCGTTAAGACTTAAGAAAAAACATCTATTCATCCACAAGCCTTTCTTGAAGAATTTACAAATCTGCACAAATCAACAATAAAGAGAACTATCAAAAAACGTAACTCCAAATAATTCGCAAGTAAAGGTCAATGACTATTAAACAAGATTGTCTAAGTATAAATATCCACTTGCAGACCTAGTAAATAGCACACAAAAATTAAATAATAATATGAAACATCAAATTCATTGGTATATAAACCAGTTAATCCAAGGCAGCGAACAGCTTAAAGTTCATACCATCAACATTTATTCTACAAAGTAAATTGTTTAGAATTTAGAAAAAGCATTCATCCACAAGCCTTTCTTGAGGCAGTTGAAAATTCTGCACAAATCAACAATAAAGAGTAAATTATGAAAACCTCAGCAAACAGAAAATAGAATGTAGCTTAGCACAATTCACAAGTGAAGGTCAATGACTATTAAACAAAATTTCTGCAAGGTAAGGGATGAAAAATAAATACACACATCCACACATGCACACGTGCACAAACACACACACATATGGTGCACCAATTCAGTAACAGAGTATTAAAGGAAAGTCTCAATGAGACCAAACTTATATAAGATATCTGATTATCATGTCGAACATTTATACGTATCGCAAGTTTACATCAAAATTAACTCTAGAGGCAACACATGAAGTATTTAAGTCATTCATAAAAACCCAAATTTTATGAGATTTTTAACGTTGGAAATCTATAAATCTTCTTATATAAAAGCAAAAACTTCAATATCCCTAAAGTGTATGCAATAAATACACTTTCTAATTACCAAGCAAGACATACGAAGTATGCATTTCCTGAAATCTTATCAGAACAAGTGTTTAACATGGCAAGAAATCGAGTACTGCACAATTGGGTAGAATATCTATAATTTTTAACGAAAGAAGAACTCCAATCTGTTTTGCATAAGTAGAATTTCACTTATTGTGTTGCATTTGTAGGTGGCAAGTAAAAATTAAAAAAAAAATGAATGTAATTACGTTAAGTATATGACAATTATTGGTTAATTAGCAGTTACTGATGGCTGGTGTCCTCAACCAACATTGGCCTGCCTATATATGTCATTTTGGACATGCAGTCAGGGACCACACTCATGAGATCCTGTACACATTGCACATCTGACAAATGACAATAAAGCTATATCCTTTCTAATATGTTTGCAATTAATTTGAGATATTGATTTATAATTTTGTTAATTCGTTTATTCTGTAAGACTGTCAAAGTAGAATATGCAAGTAAACATCATCCTTCATTAATCAATTTCAAAAACATGAAATCAGCTATAGGAATATCATTAGTTGTTTGAGAAGTAGAGCTGGAAATATTTGTCATTGATGCCAAGAGTTGATGGTTGTCGTCAAACAAGATCTATGTCAAGGAAATCAGATTGCCAATTTATAAATTATTATAGATTCATAAAGGCAAAGATTTCATATTGATTCAAAGATGCATAAGATGGTGAATAAATTGACGATAATCTTCATCCATGTCTTACTGAGCAAGTTTATAAGAAATGTTGATGTCTAGACTATCGTGGCTACTTGGATTACTTGAACAAGCAGATCGAGAGTTTATATAGAGCAGCGGTCAAGATGAAATTGCTTTAGATTTCATCATTGATGTCAAGTGGTAGAAATATATTAGTTTACCATTGTTGGAGAATGATTAGTAAGATAGGAACATGATAAGTATCATGCATGGAAGAATAATGAAGACAGCAAAGTCAAACAGAAAAATAATTATGCTCGACCAGATTACAGATATTAAGACAAGAAAAAGAACAGTGATCTTCTAGTAAGAAGAAGTGATCAATAAGTCGTCTGACTTTGCATCAAGGCAGGAAACAATATTTTATCATAAACTAATATCCAGCACCGTTGACTATTATTATTATTAAGAAGAAGAAAAGCGTGCAAACATCCTAAAAATTCTAGAATGGTGTGATTTACTGTATTTACCAATAATTAACAAAAAGTGAGACTTTCCTAACATAGGCAGAGATCAGTAATAAGGAAACGGTGAGATCCGTTTAAAGAAGCAGAGATTAGGAGGATAAAACAATAAAAGTAATTGCTTTAAAAGTCAGCAATTTCTTAAGGGAGAGACTAAATAAATATTGCTCCAAAATAGGGTGCAAATATGTTGAAAGAGTATTAACAAATAAAACAGAAATAAAAGATGACTTCTTATAGCGCTTCTGTTCAAGAGAATATTAGTTTGTGAAGGATGCCTCTTTTGGAGAAGGTGTGTCCTTAATGAAGAGTGATGTCTCCTCTATCGGAGAAGATGTTTCCTTAGTGTAGAGTGATGTCTCCCTTCAGAAAGCGTGAAGGTATATATTTAATACTTTTGTTTGGAATATGAGTGTTGTATAAGTATATATCAGATATACACAAGGGCATTATATAAGAAGATTATTTGCAAATATAAATAAGACTGATTTGTTACAGAAAGAAATGTCCATTTAAATGGTTGTACCTTTTTGAAAAGTCGCATCCTTACATGAAGGTATTAAGCATAAACAAGGTTGATGAGGAGCCATTACCAACTGAGTTACCGGATTCGGACCCTGGACCCTAGATCCGGGTCTAGGTCCGATCCGGGTCCGGATTCGCGGACCCATGGGTATCCTGTGTGGACCCTAGAGGATCCTGTGCGGATCCCCAGGGACCCACGGCCCAGCATCAAAATAAGTAGGTCCAAACCACTTTAAAAACATTTTTTTAATTACTTTTTTTCTCTCTAACCCTAAAACGACCCTTATTATGGAGCCTCCAAACACATTTCGTTTCTATTTTGCTCTCTATTGTGCTCTCATTCTTGCAAGTTTGAGTGAGCTGATTGTATTAGAAGGAGATCGATTGTGGAATGGCAAATACCTTCCAAAAAGAAGATTTGAGTGATTAAGGTATGCATTTCAACCATGTTTTTTAGTTTGTTGATAGATTATTTCAAGTTTTTGAAAAGTTTTACATTTTTTTCAAGTTTTTGTATAAGTTTTGAAGTATGTTTTTTTTTCATTTTTGTTATAGATTGCAACAATCATACAATGAGTAGTCAAGGCTCGGTGGGTGCGGAGGGGTCTCAAAAATTGACAATGTATAAAGGGTCTCCTTTATGGAGACACACTGCAAGAATTTCTCAATGTCCTGGAGGTGGGGGGTTTATATGGAAATGTAATTTTTGCCACACAATATAGAAGCTCCAACTCCCCAATAAAATTGCATTTTTTTGGGCCCAGGGGGTCAAGAGATTAACATGTGTGAGGGCCCAGGGCCAGATAAGAAGGGGTTGTCAGCTGCACAAATAGCAGATTTTGTAAAAGAACAAGAACATGCTGACAAATTAGTTTCAAAAGGGAAACAAGGTGCCTATACGGAGAAACAAAAAGCAATACCACCATCCTCTCAAACAATCACTAGAACACATCCCTTCTTGCCTATGCCTACTAGGGTTTATGGAGATGTAGAACAACCCCAAATCACCACCCGCAACAGAGGCCAATTAGATAGGGCATTTCAAAATGAGCCGAGAGATATTAATGATCAAAAAATTGGACGTTGCCTCTTTGCGAATGGTGTTCCATTCAACTTCGTGAGATCACCTTATTGGAGGGAGATGCTGCAAGCAATAAATAATGCACCTTCTAGTTACCAAGGGATATGAAAAGGTGGGCATCACCTTATTACATAGTGAGAGAAAAAATGTACAGGCCCAACTAAAACCAATAAGAGATTCTTAGGTTCAAACGGGTGTGTCTATTGTTTCAGATCGATGGAAAGATTGCAAAAACTGTCCATTAATCAATGTAATTGTTGTAAGCCCCAAGGGGTCAATGTTTTTTAGGGCAGTTGACTATGAAGGGGAAGTAAAATATGCAAAGTTCATTGCCAAGATTCTCATTGATTCCATAGAGTTTGTGGGCCATGAAAATGTTGTCCAAGTAATTACAGACAATGGAAAAGTTTGCAAGGCTGCAGGTGCTTTGGTAGAGGCTAGATATGATAACATCTTTTGGACACCGTGCACCCTCCATTCTCTCAATTTAGTGATGAAAGCAATTGGCACCCACGTAGAATGGGTGAAACAAATATATGAGGAGAGTGAGGAGATTCAACTGTTTGTGACAAATCACCATATGTCACAAGCAATTTTCAGAACTTATCCGAGATTGGAATTATTGAAGGTAAATTTTAAAATTTAATTTATTTAGTTTTGCATAACTGAATAAAATATTTTTTGTGTTGTTTACATATTTAAATATTTTAAATGTCTTACTAACTTACTATTCACATGTTCTTAGGTGGCTGAAACTCGTTTTGCCTCTCACACAATCATCTTGAGACGACTTGTGAAGGTGCTGGCTAAATATTTTGCAAGTCACTAAGACTACAACTTGCAAAACGTGTGTTTTAGGCAGCAGTATGTGAGATTTCTCTCTCCTCTCAGCAATAGGGGAGGCTCCCTTCTTACCGCAGGTGGCTTCAAGTAGAACTGAACTGTAACACATACAGTTCACCTTGCAACAGTAATACCGCTGACTTGATGATTGACGTAAGAACAATCAAACGAGGCAGCGGGTGATTTATCTAAAGACTAGGTGATACAATGAGCTCAAAGTCTCCTGTCCTCATCTCGAATCAGTAATCTAATCTATTGTCCAATACTGAAGCTCAAAGTCTTCAGTCCTTGGAGTGTATCAGCCACTAATTTCTATAGTAATCCCTATTCCCTAAAGCACAAAGTCTTCAGAAAACTTGAATTAAAGATGCTCCAATGATTTAAACAAAGAAACTATTTTGACTTGAACAAGGATCAACAAGTGCAACATAAGAATACATTTATTGATGTTCAAAATGACAACACAAAGTCTGTCAATCTTTCTTCCTTTATTCAAACGCTTAACTCTCTTACAATGAAGCACAAAGTCTTCAAAACTCAAGAATTTTGCCTATAGTTTATTTGCACAAACAAAAG
>MU221093.1:272300-287307 GCA_018584345.1 Thuja plicata
ATTTTCACTTTCGATGTCCATTGCTCGGGTGCACGCTTCTCCAAAGGATGATGGTGGTACTATCTTCATCTTTCGCTTTAGAGACAGGGTTAACCCTTCAATGAACCATCGTTTTTTCAATCCGTCAGCAGGTTTGTTATCTAACTTCCCTATGAGTTCCTTTAATTTCCTGGTATAGCCCCTAACTGACTCATTTTTGCTTTGTCTAGTATTGTAGATTTCTGTGACTATCTCATCATCATCCCGTAGGAGTCTGAATTCCTCCTCGAAAGCAGTACGGAGGTCTTTCCATGTGGTTTTCTGAGCAGCCTCGAGATCTGTGTACCAATCAATAGCGATCCCTCTTAGGGTGGCAGGGAAAGCTTTTAACCATTCATCAGTGTCATTTTCTCCATTGGCCTGCCATATAGTGATACACGTTTTACAGTGTCAGGCTGGGTCATCGGACCCTTCTCCAGTAAATCTTGGAAGTTTCTGTTTGACTACTGCCATTCTTCTCCCTCCTGTCGGAATGACAGTTCCTCCCGGTGGGATGCTTCCTCCTTGTGGAGCGCTTCCTCCTGGTGGGATACCTCCTCCTGGTGGGACACTACCTCCTATTGGGACACTACCTCCCGGTGGGATACCTCCTCCTGGTGGGACACTTCCTCCTTGTGGAACACTTCTTCCTAGTGGAACACTTCCTCCTAGTGGGACACCTCCTCCTCCTGATGGAATACTTCCTTCTCCCGTACCCATACTCGCTTCTTCTTGCGGCTCTTGTGTCAGGGTGGAATGAGGTCTCTCGGTACTCTCTTCGGGCAGGTGTTTCCGAATTCTCTCCTCCTCCCTTCACCGTATCTGAAATGGCCAAGTTGGCAATTCCTTGTATGGCATTTTGGATCAAGGTTTCCTCAAGGTGCCTTTCGTTTAGAGATTGGTTTCCCAACTCTCTCAAGCGGCGACGTCTTGCTTCCTGTTGTTGTTGGCCCAGAATCCGCACTCCCGCTTCTTCTTCGGTTCTGCGTTTGGGGTATTTGTTCGGAAGCAGGGGCATGAATTTCTCAAGTGGGCCAATTGGCTAGCCAGGAGGCGAGGAATTCCGCAATGTAGATCCTCCATGCTGGTTGGTACCAAAATTAGTCCGTACTGTGGTAATCTGGAACCGCTCTCTCGGCTTCCCTTCCCACGTACCGCACTATTATGGCTACCCCCACGCGTCTTGATCGTAACTTGGTACTCCTTCCTTTGTACTAAGACCTCCAGGTCCGAACTCCGGCAACGGCGCCAAAATGTAGAATGGTTATTATTCCACAATGTACAGAACCGCACAACACATTCAATAGACAATACCAACTATGCAGAACTATACATTAAGCGTTCATAGATACCATTCAAACAGTTACCAATGTTTCACTAACTATTAATATCAATGAAAGATACAACGTACCATACCAGGATACCAGATTGGCGAGGAAGTGTTTCTTTTATTTATTAATACCCCAGAACCAACATCCATACAATAACCCAAACATAATTATATAAAGTAGCCGGTTGGTTGGGAAAACCAACGAACACACCTCCTCGCTCCTAACTGCCCTTCCGACAATACATAATTAAGTCTTAATACAAAATGACTTTATTGCCTACTACAACAAGCTGTAAGCAGAGCTAAGATTATATCCACATTTTATAGTGGTGAAATTAAAACAATATTTAATGTTATAAGGGTCGACCAGAAATAAATAAATATAATATTGTTCTTACTAAGGCCAACAGGGTTAAATGAACAAAAAGCAAAGAGCAGAGGGCTGCCTAAATTTGAAGAAATTAAAAAAGTAATAAATTATTTAAGGACTGTCTTCTGATATGTAGTGTCACGGATAAAACACTTTGTTGGTGAAGCGGCCACCAAGGTTCAAATCCCTGTACTACCACTGTGCTCGTAGGTCTACTGCCTTCATTGGGTCGTTGAGCTCGAAGATTTGAACAAGTATGGGGATGAACTCCCCCGTTTGTAGCCTCACCAGTTCATAGCTCTGGGTCAAAAGTGTTTCAGGTGGAGCAAGAGGGCATGTCATGCCAGCGTCACCGATCATGTCAAAAAGTTTACCAGGTATTATTTTATTTTTATTTTTCAAAAGGAGGGCCGAATTATTGAAGACGTCTCTCTCCGAGGAATCATCTCTTAAACATACATGAGTGGGTATATAAAAGGAAGGTCAATTCAATTACATAGGCATCCAAAAAGAAGGATCAAGAAAATACATCGAATTGGAGAATCGATAAGAGAATATAAGCAGCAAATCAAACTACGATAATGGATGCAGAGGCAGATGTGCCTAAATATACTCCTAGTACACATCTACAGTCAGAGGATGTGTCCAGATGTGCACTCAAGCGCATCCGTCTGCATCCACATGGTGTGGATGAGCACCTGGGGCGCATCCAGGTGCATGCGAACAACAACCAGGCCCCTGTACCTAGAAAAGTCACTTTTTGATTCAATAAAAAAACATTTTAAAGTACTTTTTAAATATTTTTTCCACAAAACCCTAAAACGGCCCATTATGAGGTCATTCATAATTAAAACATATCATTTTGTTTGCTATTTTCTTCTCTTCTCATTTAGTCTCCATTTTCGCATTTCGAAGAGCAGATAATTGTTTTCGAAGGGGATCATTTGTGGGGTGCCAGATAGCTTTCACAAAGGAGAACTAAGCATCTATGGTAAGCATTTCATCCTATTGTTGAGTCTTTTAATGAATTTTTTTCTAGGAAGTCGACTTCGCCCCTAGGGGCCCCCGGACCAGGCCAAGTTTGAACTGGTCCGTGGTCCGGGTCCGGTCTGTCTATGGGTCCAGGCAGGGTCCGCTCCATAGGGACCAAGTTCGAACCACAACGCAATCAGTTTGGACTTGGGAGAACTTGTCGGAAAATGGCAAACTTGGAACGAACTTCGCCGAATTTTTGCCCGCAGATGGAGTTTAAGATGTTTTGTTTTTTGCAGAATTTATAAATTTTTGACATCCACAACCCAAATTTTTGACATCACCGAACTTGGGCCTGCTGAAAAATAACTCTCGATGCCTTTATAAAATAATTAAATGAGAAGAGAGGAGACTAGAAAACAAAATGATATGCCCAAGTTATAGATCGCAGGGCTTTGCCCCCAAACCCCCATTTAATAATTAGGGGTGGAAACTGCGCCAATAAAAGTGGGGAAAAATTAACCTTCGAGTCTTATTAGGTTCCATATAGAAGAAGGTGATGAAGAAGAAGAATATCAATAAACTATTAATCCATTAGTTGAACTTCAAACAATGATACTTGAACTGATGTTATGATTTAATTTTAATGTTTTGAATTTGAATCTTTGATGTTGAACTTGAACTTGAAGTATATGATGGTATGACCATGATTCATGGTGGAATGATTACAAGTATTTTTGTTGTTTAAATGTTTTTATGATACTATGTGACATTCTAATCTTAACTCATGCTTCTAGGATGCATAAATATGTATATATATATATATACATAATTTTTACATGCTTTTGTACTAACGAGGCCCAACCCAAACCCCTTTTCAAAATTTTGTCGTACCGGCGAACTGGTCCTTTGTACTCGAACTTGAACACGAACCCGAACCGCCATCCTAAATTTTATTTAGAATTTAATGAATTTTTTCAAGTTTGTGATGAAATTTTACAAAAAAAAAAATCAAATTTTTTATAAGAAATAAAGAAACAAGTTTAGCTCTCTGTTATAATGTTTTTGTATCTTTATTTCACATTTGTATGAATGTATTTCTTAGTTTTCCTCTAATTTAAATTTATGTAATTTATTATAATAGCAACAAATCAGATTGCAAGAATGGCCAGTAATGAACATTCAATGGGTGGCGAAGGTAACGATAAATTAAAAACTCATATAAGATCTCCTTTATGGAGACATACCACAAGGATTCACAAGTTGCAAGAGGTGGGGAATATATTTGGAGGTGTAATTATTGTAATTTACCAAAAAAATAGCTCATATTCTCGCATAAAACTTCACTTTATGGGCCTTTCTAGTAAAGGGATGGGAATGTGTAAAGGCCCAAAGAAGAAGGCGTCTCCCACAGAAATACAAGATTTGTAAAAGAACAAGAAGAGGCTAATAAGATAAGATAAGATAAGATAAATTATTAATGTCCAACAAGAGACCACAAGCGGGCCTAAGGGATTGAGAGTACAACAAAGAGCCCAGAAGGAAGATGGACAACCAAACGGTGTCCGAGAAAAGAGAACCAACAGAAAAAGAAACAGCAACAAAAGCCAGAAAGGAGAAGAAACCGCAAGACCACCAAACAACTAGTGGTTTCCGGACACCGAAAAGTAGCTCAAGATCGACCGATAACTATCTGAGAGGGGAGGAGTCTGAGTTTGAGTCCGTCTCTGGGAGGAGGGAGTCTGCTGTCGCTGATGAGGCTGTAAGAGCAAGTGATCTCTGCGATGTCTGACTGATCTGGAGTGAGGGACAGTGGAAGGACTCTTACGCCTCTTGGTTCCTCTAGGGGAGGAAACCGGAGCAAAGGAGGTGATCCGCTCATAAAGGGGCATAGAGCCCGAGAGGGAGAGCACCTGTAAAGTCGAGTCACGGAGATGGAAAGCCTCCTGGAGATAAAGTGCCAAGCAGTGTTGATCCTCGTACCTGAAGAAGGAAGACAAAGACCTGCAGTCTCTGAATAAACAGTGGAACCTCCCACAAATCTCATAGTAAATCGGACAGTAGAATAAGAAGTGGAATAAGAATAAAATGGTTCTAAGAACAAAACAAAGTGCTTCCTCAAGAAAGACAAGAGTTAAATGATTCAAGAATAATCCAATCCCTTTTCAAAAAGCCTTTATAAAATATTTAATTTGTATTTGGCTTCATCCCATTAAATTTCACTTTAATTTCATTTACCTTTCCCTCCATTTGGTGCACAACAAAATAATATAAAGTATATTTTAATAATCACTTATATCTCCCTTTAAATTGCCACTTTACATTATTCCTCATATGCACTTTATAAATTGACATTATAATCATTAAATAATCCCTTTTAATAAAAAAGTCAAATAACATTTAATGATGTGCACTTTTTTTTAATTAATTATTAATAAAGTATTACTTTATTAAAAATTAAAATGTCAAAACTCCAAAAATGCTCTTTATTTCTTGATTCTGTTAGAACCAGGAGGTCCACCACAGAAACCACTACCAATCCAGATGCCTTTCCCAAAATGGAAAGGTTGGCCACGGACACTCAACTCCCAGAATAACTACAATCAATGGTGCCAAATCTCGACACTGCCACCAACCTGTTCTGGTGGTCTACTAAAGATAGAAATCTTGACATTCCTATAATAGACACTTACTATAAATAGCAAGTGTGCCAAACTGAACCCAACGAAGAGCAATCCTAAACTCTCCAATCCTCTGAAATGGGAATTGGCCTCTGGCTCTGTTGGCTAAATTTACAACATGGCAAAATATTTCTTTTAGGCAGCAGCATGTGAGATTGCTCTCTCCTCTCAGAAACAGGGGAGGCTCCCTTCTTACCTCAGGTGGCTTAAAGTAAAATTGAACTGTATCACACACAGTTCTCCTTGCTACAGTAATACCGGTGGCTCAAGGAATGTCTCTTATCTTTACTTCAAATAATTACTCTAACTTCGAATGCACAAGAAAGCTCAAAGTCTTTCCTTGAACACCCTCTACTCTGATTTAAGATTCTACCACTGAAGCCCAAATCTTCAGCTTTAAATCGTTGCAGCCACTACTCTATAGTAACCCCGATCTCCTAAAGCACAAAGTCTTCAGAAAACTTGGATTAAAGGTGTTCTAATGATATAAGCAAGATAACTATTTAATCTGAACAAGGATCAATGAATGCAATATAAGAATACATCCATTACTGGTCAAGACAACAACTCAAAGTCTGTCAATCTCTATTCCTTTATCCAAATGCTCAACTCTTTTACAATGAAACACAAAGTCTTCAGAACTCAAGAGTTTTGCCTATAGTTTACTTGCACACAACAAAAGATGAATATTTACAATGAGCTCCCTCCTTTATTTAGGAAAAGAGGAGACAGGGAAGTGGAGAAGAAAGGGGAAACCCTTAACCACTTTGACTTATTCAATCCTTATCTATAACTAACTAACTTTGACTTATTCAATGTTGCAGGACCTAATGTACTTGCAGCACGATTACATGGAACAACTTTGCATGTGATACTATCACATGCGATTACATCTTGTTCTTACATGACATGTA
Organism: Thuja plicata; assembly: GCA_018584345.1. NCBI lineage: Eukaryota > Viridiplantae > Streptophyta > Pinopsida > Cupressales > Cupressaceae > Thuja > Thuja plicata. The sequence continues at coordinate 278,586 of MU221093.1, forward strand.
ATCTGTCAATTACAAATTACAAATACATAATACATGATGAAAAATTTCAAGTGTCTGACAAGACACGACATCTGTTTGCATCATCCTTTGTCAGTCTTCATGCTGCTTCAGGCTGCCCCATGGTTGATATGCTCAGGTTTGGTGAAAGCATCTCTAACCAGAGCATGAGTCTGCATATCGCTCTGCATCATAATGGGGATCACTGAGAAGCATCTTTGTGTCTTTCTGTTTCAGTCTTGAAAGCATCTTATGCACTCATTATTTAACGCTTTCCATCTCCTTTTTTGGCTCCATCATATTGTTGCTCTTGCTTTGTACCCTTGTGTCATGGGAAGAACATGAGAAGATCCTTCTTTAACTTGCAACAAGAAATTGCATCATTGAGGGTAAGAACAAACTTGATGCATCTTACAAGTGAGTGGAAGAAAGATGAAAAATGAGGTTTTTCTGGAGCACTGCATATTGGGAATGACCAACAAGCTTTGAATTTATGAAATGAATATGAAATGTGTATACATACATGGGTAAGTGCTCAATATGCAAGGTGGGGTTTTTAGAATCATTTGCATGTCATAAAAAGCCATGAAAAAGCATGAAGGTGGATTTTTTGTAACCCTTTACACATCTTGGACAGCAAGTCTAAACATGGAACAATGAGATGGGAAAGGTATTTTTTACGGATGGATATGCCATAGGCTGGTGGACTTTTTGGAGACAAATGCATATGGAGAAAAAGTCAAAAAGTGGGCTTTTTGGCTACATGGCATATAGGAAGTTTCACACTTGTCTTTTCCACATGAGAATATGAAAAGGTGGGCTTTTTTTGCATCTTGCATATGGGGCAGCACTTGGTCTCTTCTCATTCATTTTGGAAAGTCACCATCAAGAGTGGGGTTTTTAATCCCGATTGCATATGAGGATAGATGACACCCTCATGTGCAACTTTAGAAGAAAAATGGAAGAAGAAGATGGAAGTGGAAAGACAAGATGTAAATCTGAAAGTGAAATGAAAGATTTACATTCATGAAGAAATTTACAAGCATATAAAAACATAAACTAAAACAAACAAGAAAAAGAAAGAAATTGCACAAACATCTTACCTTCCCTTGAGAAATGCCAAGAATAGCAAGCCTTCAAAATTTGGAGCAATTCTGAAATAAATCCAAATGATTTTAGGATTTAGAAATGATCAAAAGTCTTGAAGCTTTATAGAAAAGAGTTTGATTAATTCTTCTCCCAAAATCAATGCATTTCCATGAGTTGTCAAAAGATGTGACAAATGTCTTCTCAGCATTCTTTAATTTCATAAAATCAGCAACCATCTTGGAAAGATTCCATCAAAATCGTACCCGAATCGAACTCAAACTCTTCTTGCAAATAAATGCAACAAATGAATGCATTTTGAAATTAAAAGAATGGAGGAAAAACGATCAAAACAAGGAAAACTTACCGAAATTCGAAGCTTAAAGGAGCAAAAAACGCAGAGATTAATGGCATCAAAACCGTTTATTTTTTTTTTGCTGTAATGCCCTAGATGCGCTTTTCCTCCAAAAACGCAGCAGTGTATGGAGATGAAACTCAAGTTTTTATGCAAGGTAAGAAACAAAAATCCCGTCATGTCTTTCTTGGAGGAGAAAATGCAGCCTCTTGTGGAGAGAAAAACTAATGTTTTTTTTATGCAAAGCAAAAAGAAAACCCCGTCATGGCTCACTTGAAGGAAAAACGCAGCATGGCATGGAGATAAAAAGGTCTTGCAAAAACATATTGCATATCCTATTTTGTAATGAAATATGCAAATGTCTTAAAAATTGACGCCATATGCTTCAAAAAGGGTTTTTAAGTAGACCATTACATATGATTTCCTTTTCAAAAATCGATGCCATGAAGAAAGAACAGGTTTTTTTTTGACAGAAAAACACGGCTTCTTAGCATGCAATCCATTTAAAATTCGACGCCATACACATTGCAAAGAGGGAAACATATTTTTTAACACTATGCATATGCTCACCATCATTTAAAAATGATATGCAATCCTCTTCAAAATCGACGCCATGAAATTTTAAGTGAAAAACGCACTTTTGAAACCTCTATTCATACATGGTTTTTATGGAATCATTGCACATGTTACTTCCCTTTAAAACGATATATCCATTCTATGAAATTTGACTCCCTACTGACTTAAATGAAGCCACGTGCTTTTGAAGAGTCTTCACATACGTTTTAACATATCAAATGATATGTAATGGAATTAAAAATCGACGCCTTCATTAAAAGATAAGGAAAACGTGTTTTTAATTGAAAGAAACATATGCAATTAGAACAAAAATCACCGCCATTTGGCATAAAAAGGTAAGAACATGAGTTTTTAATGAGTTTTAAATAAAAATACATACTTATATATGCATTTCAAAATAAAAAACCCCACTATTCACTTAAGTTAAAAAACTAAATAACTTAAAAATGAATGTGATCTTATTCAAAAAGTCCACCCTTTTATCCTGCCAACTGAAAAGCAAGACTTTTAATAACATATACACATTCAAATTGAATATGCATAAGTCCACAAAATGAGGAAAGAACATAATTTCTTATATGCAACTTTAAATTTTAATAGCTTGATATGCAGATATGATTCAAAAATCCACTGCCATTAAAATTTCTAAGCAATACTTCACAGAATGATGTGAAATTTTGAAGTGGAGTTTTAAATCCACTTTACACATAAAACGAACTCTCAATTTGTGCAGTTGACAAGAAAAAGCCCACCTTTTTCATGATTTTTCAAAGACGTGCAGTCTATTCTAAAAAGCCCACCGCCATGATACGTCAAACGCCTATAACTTGAGCTAGACCAACCCGACTAGCGCCTAAGATAGCTCGAAACGAGCGGAATTGCGAAGACTACAAACTTACGACAAGAATGAAACCAAAAACAAAACACAAAGACAAGGAAAAACGAAAGAAAGATAAAAAGACTAAATGCTTTACAAGAAGTATAATCAAAAGAGAATCAAGGGATGGCTGCTTCCTTCGAACAAACATTTTCAAAGCATCAACCTCCTTAGAGAAAGGTCCTACCAATTGCTTGAAAATTGCGTAGGGTTGTTCAATTTTGTGAATGCAAAATTGAGGACAACAGGTTCTACCAACTGGGACCCTCTAACCAACTGACTTAGCAAACGAGGGCCAATGATAGGCTAAACCAAACAACAAACCATGTCATCTCGAAAAGGGAACATTACAGCACTACATTATTCTCCCAAAGTTTGAGGATTACCCCTTCAAGCTTGAGGCCATTTTTTATCTGATTTGTTTCCTTCATCACCTTCGGGGCTTTGTTGATTTAGTCAAGGGACGTCAAAGGTATCCTTTCGGTCAAGTTCGTGGTTTGTTTGCTGAGACTTTTACCCTCTTTCGATCTATTGGGATTGAGATGGATTGTCTCCCCCCTTCCAATACTCTCTTGACGCCCCCCCTCATCTTCTACCTCGTTAGAAGAGTTGAATTGGTGCGTCATCGCAGATATCTACCAACAATTCATCCACACCATCTACGTCACCCCCCACAAGGGCCTTCGTCCTAAGATGCCTTTCAACGCGAAGCACATCCTGGAGTTGAAGTATGGACTTATTGTCCGCCCTTCCTACGTATCCCAACACTAGTCTCATTCCCTCTGAACCCTCATGGGCTCCTTCAGAGTGGGCTCTCATCGGCTCTGTTCGGAGACAGACCATCAGATTTAGACAGTACACAGGATTTGTCAACTTTGTAGTATCGGGGAGGTTGAGTTTGAGGTGCACTTTATCTTCCACTGCCCCTTATACTACAAGATCACAGGGAGGTTCTATTGTCTCATCAAGCAAACACAGTCGCTCTCCACCTTCTTCTAAGACTTTTTAGAGGCGGCCAAAAGCATTGTTTAACCCTGCGGTCTATCCTACAATCTTGAAGTTCTTATTGTTGTTCAAGACCCTTAGTGGGGGGTTTGCGGGCCTCTTTCCCTCCCCACGCCTCTTGTTTTGTTTTGTTTCTGCTTTGTTGCTTCTTTCGAATACTGTTTGGTATCCTTGCTATGGGTTGGTCCCCTTTTGTGTTCTCGACAGTCCCTTGGACCAGTTTGTGGTGTTTTCTTGAACATTAATAAATTTATATTTATCTTTATCTATGTCAATGGTCTTCCTTTCAACTTGGTGAAATCACCATATCGGCGGGAAATGGTGTCAGCAATCAATAGCACACCTCCTGGTTTCACAAGTGCTAGGTTTGAAAAGGTGTGTACCACCTTATTGCAAAAAGAGAGGAATGCTACAGAGACCTTCCTTCAACCAATTGGAGATTCTTGGATTGAATCAGGTGTTTCTATTGTTTCAGATGGATGGAAAGATATCAGAAAGCATCCATTGATTAAGGTTATTTGCAGTGTCCCCCAAAGGGGCAATATTTCTGAGCGCAGTTGATTGTGAAGGGGAATTGAAAGATGTATAGTTCATTTCCGGAATTCTCATTGGGTCCATACAGATGGTGGGTAATGAGAATGTGGTCCAGGTAATTATGGACAATGCAAAAAAATTTTGGGGTGCAGGTGCTTTGGTTGAGACAAGATATCAGCACATTTTATATACACCATGCACCGTACACTCCCTCAACTTGGTGATGCACCAAATTAGCACTCAAATAGAGTGGATGAAACAAATATTAAAAGAGGGCAAGGAGATCCATATGTTTGTGACGAACCACCAAATATCACAATCAATATTCAGATCTTTCTTCACATTGGAGTTGTTGTAGGTAACTCGCTCTTCAACTAATTTAGCATGAACCAACTCCTCAACTCCAGAAAGAGGCGCACTATTACTGCTGCAATCAATGGCTCATGATATCAGTTGTATTTTGGTCTCAGTTTTCAATGAATTTTGTCTCCTGTCCAGCTCAGATTGTTTCTCCTTAATGTGTTTAGTCTCTGAGACATCCTTGAGACTAGAGTCAAAACACGGCCTGAGAATTGCATTCTCAGTCAAAATAGATGTGAGTTTGACTAAGACGTCTGAAACCTGTTCATGGATGGCGTCCCGTTGTTGTTTAAGCCCAACATAACCAGCTGAGAATGTTAAAAACTTCGCATATGAAGCTTGCATTATGTCTCTAAGAATCTAGTTCTCAGTCTCCAATCTACAGCTATGTTCCAGTAGGTCAGAAAGGGAGGTCCCTTCACACAACTTACACTGGTAAGTCTACAAAGGAGTCGAGACAATCGAGATAGGAAGAGGGATGCCAACATCAGACTCCCTAACCAGCACACAACCTCAAAGCGAAGGTCGAACAAAGAGTCGTAAGCAAAAGAGCCTAAGAAGATCGCAGCTCAAGAAAATCACGGCTCAAGAAAATCGAGAAAATCTGCTAAGAAAATCGGCTCCTAAAGATCACGGTTGTGGAAAATGTGGCTCCTAAAAATATATTGTGCTTGGAAAATTCATCGTTGAACAACAAAAGCCAATTTGTAAAGAGGAAGAATGGAAGGAGGAAGTTCGTCCACAGAAAATTTGTCTTCAGCCAAAAAATCCCCCAAAAATTAGAAAATTCGTCGTTCACAAAATACAACCTTAGAAAAATCGTCGTTGAACAACAAAAGACAATTTGCAAAGAGGAAGAATCAAAGGAGGAAGCTAAATCCAAAAAATCCTTGCTGAAAATTCGCTCCGATAATTCTCGACCAAGAAAATCGGGGCTCAAGAATTAAGAATCGGCTTAGGAAAAGTTGTACGGGGTGCTCAGAGAAGTCGCGCGGGGTGCACAGAGAGAAAAGTCAAAGACTAAGTGTGAGAAGTTCTTGAAGATTTCACGAAAGCTTTCGCGTTTGATTGTGGGAGAATTTCATTCCCGTCAGATTGTGAGACAATGAGACAATTTTCGCATCTAGGAAAATTCATGAAAATTCATTGGAGTGATCCAAGGAAATTCTTTCGGAAGATTCAGGAAGATTAGATTCATATGCGTCATCTAAGTCAAGACATTCCCATGGTCAAGAAATTTGTATGAAAATCCATTTCCCATGGAAAAGAATTTCGCGTAGAAAGAATTTCGCATAGAAAGAATTTCGCCCGTGGAAAGAATTTTGCTCCTTGTAAATTCTCTATCGTGGTGAAGAGTATACAGTTGTCAACAAGGACAATTTTCAAATAACCTCGGGAGGGAGAAATCTTGTGTTTCTCAATGTATGCTTTGTTTTGGGCATGGAGCTCAATCTGATCTTAGTGAGTCAGGTTATACAAAATTGTCCCAAGTTGGATGTCATCTTCAGTGCACATAATTGTCATATTGTTGAAAAGGAGTCCAAGAAAAGCATTGTCGTTGGCATCGAATAAAATGGGTTGTATCGGTTGGTTGATATTGGACAATCTCAAGAGCATACATTCGCTGCAAAGAATTCATCGATCAATGTTGTTTGGCACATACTTGTAAAATTTCAAGACAAACTTGTTGCAGTTAGTAGAATGACAATTAACGGAGGATATTAAAGTAATGTTGTTATATTTAGCTTATAAGGGTCATTTAAGTTGTTTAGTTAGTTTTAGTAACTTCGTTTTATATCTTTAGTTCTTGATTGTTTCCGTTTTGGAAATATATTTTGTATTCTATTATTTAAGGAATATTCCTCTCCTTTGCTTAATATTGATTATCTCTACCATTTCAATGATCATTTTAGTGAGGTTTCAAGATCCAATTAAACAGTCTTGAAACTCTATCATCGACACCAAGCTTTAAAAGAAATGAAAAAAACAAATGGACGATTTCTATTAAATGATTCTTCCACAGCCAAGATGATACATTCTGCCACATCAAATTGTGTGGTCTGGCCAGATCAACATACGTCAGCATAGTCAAGAATTGTCCAATTCCAAAATGAAGGTTGTGTGCTAGATATGAGGACTTCAATAAATCATAGGAAAACACGTGCTGCAATGCATGATCCACACACAAGGATGGCTAAGTATCTTATGGATAGACGTTTTTATCTTTACATGGCAGCACTAAGTTTATTCACTATTGTCTAAGGCAGAAATAAATATAAATAAAGAGGGTTGTGATTAAAATTGTATAAATTGAGCCAACCCCTCTAATGATGTGCCACCTCTCTAAGAGGTTGACCCTACTTGTCTTGTTGCTCCTTATGAAGAAATTTACATATAGTAAAATTAAAAAAATAGTTAAGGTAGACCATTTAAGCAGATCACTGCTTTTTGAACAGTTGCCTCATTTAGTGGAGTCGTCACTCTTCATAGAGATGTATCTCTTGGACATTTGATAAGATATAAAAATGAATATAAGAGGGAGATAGAAAAAGAAAATCAATGCAACATCAGTAGAACCTTAGCAGATCTAGTATGGAGGAATAAAGAAATCATTCAAACAAAATCAATTTGAAAGCAGATGAAATGAAAAAAGTATAACAAAAGAGATATGAATATGGTATAAGTAATTCAAAAAGGGACAATATATGAAGATTTGGAAAAGGGCATATGTGCAGATTTAAAAAGAGAGATATAGGAAAATAAATGCAACAAACTTGTGAAGAATATATCATCAACAAGAAGATTTTTATTAAGGCAAACAAATTGATCGTTATCTATTGAACTAATGCATTTGAAGGTTGTCGCTTCCTAAACAAGAGATTGGTCTCTTGTAAAGTTGATGCTTAATAGTGGGGGTTAGTGCCTCCACTAAGTTAGTGCCCACAAAGTTTGCAAGCGAATTTAAATAAGCAAACATTTCATGTGGTTTTCTCTTTATAATGTCCCCTTCCTAGTGTTAGGAAAATGATGTCTCAACCTTGCAATAATAAAAAAGGCACCGTTGATAAAAGGTTACTATTGATACATGAGCACGTGGGGGCGGTATAGATCAAACAGTGGATATTTTGTTTTCTTTGCTTGCCCTAGAAGGAAACCCTATTTTATGAGGGTGTTGTATTACTGTTGTGTATTGTGAAGTATTTTAAGAGTCTGATAGCTATTGAGTTCTCTCTAGGTCTCCTTTGGTGATACTCCTGTAAGAAGCTTGTTCTGCAAGTATATTGTAATCTTATGTTCATTTTGCACTAATGTATTGGGCTATATTTGAAGTGTGCTGTTCTCCCAAAAGGGTTTTCGCCATGCAAATCACTCTATTGTGATATGCATGTTATTTATGTTTAATTATGTTCTTTTTTAAACTGCAGTAAAGATCTGAAAATTTTCCATACCCTTCTCTCAAGGTTAGCATGGTAAGTTGTTCCGATGCTACACCCCTAGCCGGACAAAGGACCACCACCCCCCTCCCCCACACACAAACACACACAATTGCAATCCCCCACACTCATGCATCAACAGTAACCTCCTTATTATAGCAGGGTTGCAACACCATTTTCATAACACTATGTCTTATATGTTCTACGCACTAGCCTATACGCAGCAATGGTTGGGACTTGGGGTATATTGAAGAATTTGATAACCATGTACAAATCCATGATTATTATTGTGACTTAGGTATCAAAACTTAACGAAAGTTAATGATATTTTCACCAATTCAATAATATTTAGGTATCAATTCAATAATCACGACGCGACAAATCAAATATTTATGCAATCCTAAATTATTTCAGCGTGAGTTTAGGATGCTATCTGACTGTATCCACTTATCCGATATTTAAATTGCACATAATATTCAAAAATAATAATTATAAAGG
>MU221093.1:303106-349825 GCA_018584345.1 Thuja plicata
ATATATATATTTCTCTGATAAATATATATTGGAACGAACTCATATATATATATATATATATATATATATATATTAGTTATTAATAAATGATATGTACAATGAACAGTCACTTCATTTAGTATCAACAACCACATCTCTCTATAATGAATAGTCACAACTATTCGTTATAGATTCTATATATAAATACAAATATATTTTTGTAGAATCAATCAATCACCAAGGCAATTGCATTCTACTACATATTAGTTTATACATTATCTTCAGATCTACATTTCTTAACAGAGTTTGTGCTGAGTTCGAAATTCATTTCCATGGTACTCATCATGATTAACGAGGTGCAAACAATTTTGATTTATTATATATACTTTGAATAATTTGTAGAGCCTAAGCGGTTGCCGCAAAAGGAAGCTATAGAACATAAAGACCCAATTGTCACCTGAGTGTCCTTTATGCAACTTGGGACTCTATAGGTTGTGTTTTTGAAAAACAAGAAGTCAAAGAGACATTTGAAAAGTTGCTAAAGCATACAAAACAAGCACACTTGTTGGAGGGAGCAATGTCTAGGGATTAGTGATAAAGACTACATAGGGAACTTAAGGTTAGTAGGTCGAAAAAAAGGGAACTAAGAGGCCGAGAATCGAGATTTTGGGATATTTGATACGAGTAAAGAAGCAAGGAATAGAAGAGAGGTATAGTAAGAAAGACCAAATCCCTACCAAAGGTTGATAAGTGACCTAAACACTCTCAATATTAAGTAAATTAGAAAGGGAGCACTATGTAAGTCTTATTAGTCAGATATATTTATAGCTTTTACTATTTTTAGCCATCTTTTAGAACACTTGTTTGTAGCTTGCTGTAGTTTACACCAAAATTCTCAAAAATTGCCTATTCAAATTTAGAGTTAATAAACTATATTTTTAAGGCATGCATTGCATGGAATCAATGCTATTCTTAGGATAGAAGTTGGGATTAGATTTTCTTCATTGTAACCGGGAGACATGCCCCCCCCTCCGATACGCGTGTCGGAGACGGAGACGCGTTTCTGAGACCTTGCGTGTACCTAGAGACATCAAATTTGCCGTGTCCATCAAAATTAGTTAAGATTCATTCATTATTGATCCAAAATTCATTATTCATTCCATAGTTCAAACAGTCAAAATTGATGGACACGTTTCAACTCCCAAAAACACAGCAATTTAAAAAAAGTACTTGAATTACTTAACAACATAGAACATATTTAAAATATTTAGGCATTCAATCAAGGAAAGTTTATAATAATCTGTAAAACATATTAATAAGAGTACCAAGAGAAGTTTGCAATAATAGTCAAGATTTATACTCAGGACTCACACATGCATTGTGGGAAGTCTATAAAAATTAAATGCATTTGCTAATAGAGTCTGATTTTACTTGCATCCAACAGCAAAGTAAGTTTAGCAATGCACAGTTTATTTAGCATTTTTAGTCAATCGTAGGTTCCAACTCAAATTAGTGATCTTATGAAAAACCCCATAAGTACTCGCTGAGTCTATGCGTACTCGAGAAGTATGTGTACTATGATTCATTCAATAAAATTTAGTAATGTCCATCTTACTTCTAAATCTCTATTAAAATGTTATGAATCATTTGTTATATACACTAAGATAGAAAAAATTGTTTTTAGCAAGTTTGCAAGTTTACTTTAAGTTGGAGATCACAGCTTTGTACTTTATCCTTTATTCAATTTACCAAAGCATTTGCATCATCATGTTTAAACCTATTCATGTCATTACATGTACTTGTGCTACTTAATCTCTGCATCTAGCTAAACAACATAAGAATGGTAGTTGTAGGATTTCATTTAGTTATAAAGTATAAAAATCCTATTTGCATTGAGTTGAAGTGCCTGTCATCCTTTTATCCAAAAGTGAATCCAAAAAAACAAACCTTTTGTTTTGTTTAGTATATATGTGGTCGAAGTACCTTCTAGTTCATAAGTTTATTAGCCTTTATAGTTTATTTGATGAGCACTGTAGATAAAAACTTTAAATCCTTTCAAAAATCTCCATATTTTATCATTTTTACTTTGCTAAGTCCAAGTCAAAATCACCCTGCCAAGTATGTGTCAGATCTAAGTCCAAAAGTCCAAATCACTCTGCCAAATATCTGTTGAGTCCAAGTCTTATAAATATGCAATGAATTTAATGCTTTAATACTTAACCCATATCATAATAAATATGAGAAAATATTTCGAAGTAATTGTTTAATAGTGCAAAACAGACTGCATTTGCAATCCTAACAAAACCATAGTGCAATTCTGCTAAAATAAAAAAGCATGAAGTAGTTTAACTGTTAACACATTACAACAATCAGTCAAAATGATTATCATCCAAAATATTTAGCAGATCCTACCAGCTTCTTACATTCATGTTCCATTCTAGCATCAACTACTGTATAGAAGTTCATTTTTTCCACTTGAATATCTCAAATTTTATTCTTCTAGCACAGTCGAATATCCACATCAGAGCATTTTTAGATCAGGTTTCTCAATGTCTGAGGAGGTATAGGCCATATCAAAAAACCTATCCTCATTTAAAATAAAATCAATAGAATGCAGAAGTTGCAACAAAAACTATACATGCCTGTCGAGTTGGAAGATATTTGCAGCGATAGTTGAATATTCCTTCATTTCCATCCACAATTGAGCTTTCATGGAAGTGCAATTCCACCTGGTTAAAGGCATGAGTGCGTCACTAGCATGATTGCAAAGTGCTTTTATTTTACACTTCAAAAATCACTGTTTCTTTCAATGTTTTAATGTATGCTGAAATCATGCACTTTTAAAATAAATAGAAACCCCTTTTTGTTTCAGTTTTTGTCCTTTCCCAATAGCATGGTCATAGTATAACCAATTCTTTGGGAGATATTAGCATATCAATAGCTACTGACTATTGAAAATGAGACTGGAATAGATTTCTCTTAACAATTTCTGAAGGGTTTTTGACATGATAGTAATTGACATAAAAAATGATTCTTGAAAATAGCCAGGACATGGATATTATATGGCTTCTTTCATGCAATGAATAGTGAATGAGATGTCCATTTATTATCTGGTCTAGTAATTATTTATTTGCTTATGAACTTAATCTATAGTAACAGATTATAGGGTGAATGCATATGATATAACTGTCATATTTTGAAAAATCAGCCTTCGCTATATATATATATATATATATATAAAGACAGAGAGAGAGAGAGAGATTTTCTAGTAGTTTTAGAGCAAAAGAAAGAGTACAACGCACATCATTGTAACATATATGATATGATTATTGTCAGCTGTTATCATCACAGAAAATTACAAATCTGAAATATCTAGTATCTACAAATAGTTTAAATTTTTTTCTTCAACCAAAGCTCCTCAATGATGGTGCTATGAACATAGATGGAAAAGATTCCTCTTGAGGAACAACATCATCCTCAATCATATCATGATCAACATCCAATGAAGCCACTCTCGACGCTTTTGCCTTAGCTTGTGCATGCACTTTTACATATGCTTTCCATTTATGTTGTTTCCCACTAAAATCAGTGATATGCTCATAAAACATGTGCTCCACATCCTCAACAATCCGAATTTGAATATGGATTGATTTCATTGAAGTCAATCATATCATAAGTCTAAATTCCGTCCACATTTTCTACATAAAGACAACTTGTACTTCACAAAAACAAGGTTATTCAGGTTCTTTTTGTTGATGTTATATAGCGTCAGGAGTTATCTTTCTCTTGAAGGCGAATAACTTATACAAGAAATTTGAAGGGTCTTGCGTCTTGCATTTGGAAATTGAAAAGACTTGCATGGAGATGTGAAGAGACATCCATTTGAAATGAAGAGCCTTGTGCATGGAATGTAAAGAATCTTCAGTTTCGAAGATGAAGAGTCAAGCATTCTATATATTTCTTTGTCTTGTGCATTCGTTGGGTGTTAGACACGCATTATATTGCTGGTTCTAAGTGTAGTAGATGGATTGCTAGTTCAGTTTGAAGCATTGTACACAGATCTCTATTATTTTTTCAATAAAGCATCATTTCTTATGTGGTTGGGTTTTCCCTCTCAACTTGCAGGGTTTTCCCAGGATAAATATTAGTGTTTTTTTTTGTGTCATCTATTCTTGCATGTTTTGTGTTAAGAAGCATTTGTTTCTTTGCTATTCTGGTTCATAACATTAACATGGTATCAGAGCGGGTCTAAGCAAACGATCAAAACCAGAATAGATAAATTGGATTCTAGAAGAATCGTAATGTCTAATGGGAGTCTAATATGTTGTTCAAAATGAGGGATTCATATGAGAACGTGTAGATGAAGAGCCTTGGAGGGTAGAATCTCTAATGAAGCTTCTTACCTCGACAAGGAGGATGCTATCATGTTCGTCTATGCTTACATTTTTGGCATTCATCTCTATGAGGACAATAGATGTACTGGTGTTCAAATTTTTCATTCTCTATAATTGTGTGATGGCGAAAGATCTATTGGCGTATTGTGAGGAAATTTAGGCAATAAAGAGATAAGTATTTGAATATTGATCATGAATTTTTTGTAGTTAGTTCACGCTATAATATTGACAATACTGAATCATGTATGCTTTTAGCATTGATCTGTGAATTGTTTGATTGTGTGAACTATTGCTAATCTCTCTAAAAATGCTTCTAGGACAAATTGAGAAGCAACAGGAAGATGAGAGATTACATGCAAAGTCATGCAGGCTATAGAAATGAACATGGGAACGCTGCTTGCAGCCATGGTACTGAATTGATGGCATATAGCTTCATTAAAGAGAACTGATAGAAACTCGCCAAGGTGTGCTTGCACAAGCTCTTCTAGGACACCAATGGTTCCTAGTCTTCACAAGATCCTACTTTCTCCTCTAGGACCTTCCAAGTTCTGGCTTAGCTAGCCTAGAACCACTCCAACATCACTCAATGAGTTGATCTCCTTTGTGCTTCACCTTAGCGGTAACTATCAACCAAATACTCTTCACTCACCTACTCCACCTTGGAAGATTCCAAGTGCATTCTTTTCACCATTTCATCACAAGTGTTGCACGGGGTGAAACCCTTGTTGAGACAACTTTTGCCTCCCATATGACCCCATTTTAAAAGGTCATCAATAGTTTTATAAACGATCTCAAGACTAACACTGAATCTGGTCTTTTACGCCTAGTAGGTCAATTAGCCCTAATCAGTGAGTTTTTCCCACTTCTTTCTCAAAACTTCCAAATAACCCCAAAAACAAAGCTTATATTCAGATACCCTTTTCCAAGATACAAAGGATTTTGGTGGTCTTAGGGTTCTAGGGCCTCCGTACAGTAGCTTCGTAGAATTCAAGGCTAATAGGGCAAATAGGGCTAAAATCAGTGTAGTCTTCTAATTTCTACTTGGAAATCTATCTAAATGGATTGGCCAATGCCTAATCCTCTCAGGAGGTAACTGTAAGACCTCTATGCTTCTACAACCATACTTGGTTTCATTCTTCCAATCCTTTCCCTGCAATTACACACCATCAAAACACTATCATGCACCTAACCGGGCACACTGAACTCGCCTAGGGCATGACCTTAAATTAGCTAGCTGACTCTTCTGAGCTCTTCCTTCCATATGTACACTGTACAATGGCCTCCCTTCCATATCCCTCAGGGCCGTGATGATTTGCACGGTAGCGACCTATGGGGGAGCCATATTTCCCTAAACTACTAAAACAACACCAACAACTACTCTACTTGCAAAACAATTTGAAAAACTAATCTAATTAACTCAAAGCAACTTCACTACTGAATGAAAAGTTCTTAAAACTATCTCTACCACAGTAATACAACATTGATCGCTTAGTTAAATCCATCTACTAACTCATGAACTTAAAACAAGTCGACTGTATGCAAAAACCAGAACTCAGAGGTTCTCCTTCACATTCAAATCAATCATTACATCACACTGCCTCGGGAAATGGGATCCTACTTGTCTAAATATGTCTTCCCCATGATTGTAGGTCATTACATTAATCATCCATCATCATTCTCCAAAGAGAATCCAAGAATGCCAAATGTTGTCATGCAACATTTTGACAACCTTGACAACTTTGCTTAAAACAAACTCCAATGACCTCCAACCGACCTAGAATGATGTAAAAACATTCTAGAGACTATTTTAGGGACATTCCTACCCTTAACCAAGCCTTAAAGGCTTTTGGATCCATTTACCACTTTTAGGCTTAATCTACCACTAACCACTAATAAAGCATAAACATCTAGGTTGGATTGAACCTAGTCAAATCCACCTAGGTACACACTTCCAAAGACCTTCTAAGGTCAAATCCAAACACTATTGACTTGGCTAAGGTCAGTACAAGCCAAAACAACACAAGAATTGAGGATTAGCCTAGGTGCTCCTGCACTAAGAACCTATTCTGATTGTCATTGCAATTAGTTTCTTCGAAGAGGAAGAAATGGCATTCAGAGGGAGACTATTCAGCTGCAGAAATCAGATTCAGACGGAGCTTGAGTGGAAGATGTAGAATGCCAAGCCCTTTGCAGAGGATCAACAAGATTGTGTAGCAGTGTGACTCCAAAAGCTCATTGTTGGACAAACATTGGAGCCAATTTCCTACTATTGTGATAATCAAAGCCATGAAGTGCTGCCCCTGTTGAGAGGGAGTCTTAGCATTTAGATGATATTTTATATGTTTCAATGAGTTCTCTGAGAGGGAGAAGTTTGAGGTGCAATCCCTTGTTAATGAGTTCTTCTCTGAGAGGGAGAAGTTCGAGGTGCAATCCCTTGTTAATGAGTTCTTCTCCGTGAGAGAGAAGTTTGAGGTGCAATCCCTTGTTCATGCATTCTTCTTTGCGAAAGAAGTTTGAGGTGAAAGCCATTGTTCCACGCTCTAGGAGTAGCTATGGTGGATGTCATGTGAGAGACTCCATGACTTAGCTCCTGTGTTACTCACCCTCTGGGAGTAGCTAGGGTGAATGTCATGTTGATATGACGATATCACATTGAGAGAATCCGTGATAAAGTTTTTGGTTTTCTCACAATAGGTGTAGCCATTGTGAGGGTCATGCTGAGAGAATCCATGACATGAGAACCTAGAAAGATACCTCCCTAGCTAAGAGGGAGTGTTCATGTTATATAGCGTCGAGAGTTATCTTTCTCTTGAAGGCGAATCACTTGTCCAAGAAATGCGAAGGGTCTTGCATTTGGAAATTGAAAAGACCTGCATGGAGATGTGAAGAGACATCCATTTGAAATGAACAGACTTGTGCTTGGAATGTAAAGAGTCTTCAGTTTCGAAGATGAAGAGTCAAGTATTCTATATATTTCTTTATATTAGTGTTTCTTCTGTGACATTTGTTCTTCAATGTTTTGTGTTAAGAATCTTTTGTTTCTCTGCTATTCTAGTTCATAACATTAATACTTTTCGCGTCAACCTCTCTTCATGTGAATAGTTTCAGATGTTCTCCAATTGTAGTCACACCTATATGCACTATAGAATTAGCAAAAAATAAAAATTACAAAACTTAGAAAATCTGGTATTTTACTCGTAATCTTCCCATCACAAATCTCCATAGAAAAATTTGGTATTTTACATTGTAATCTTCCCATCATAAATATCCATGGGGACAATAAATATAGCTTTGTTAATAAGTTAGTAAACTACAATTGTACTTGTTAAACAAGTCGACCATCTAGGAGGAAAAAAAAAATTGATGGATGTAACTTTTTTATCTCATTGTCATGTCATTCTCCTATGAGCACATAAAACGAAGAATATAACCTCTTCCACAGCCTTGTAAGTCTGCAACTCATCCATAGTAGTATCTCTAAGGGCTTTGTCAAGCGTCATCCTCTCCGCGTGTGTGTTGAGGCCATCTATACCATCCTCCTCATCCCCAAATGAATCAGAGAAGAAATACTAGGATTCAAACATAAAATTCCTGGTTTAATTCCCCCTTCTTACTGAATCTCTAAGTCAGGTGTTTACATCAAATAGTTTCATGTTTCTGTACTGTTGATTTGTGTTTGATTTGATGCTAATGTTTTACAGTTTTACTGATCACTAAATAGTTCTGGCAGAGTTTTGTTTCAACTTACTACCTTATTCATTCTCAAAATGCTGATTTATTATGCACAGAAACAGAAATGTCCCAAACAACAGAGAAATATAATAAATCAAAGTTCATTATTGTGCACCTATACGTATATCAACTGGCTTGACTGAACAACCGATACGACGGGGATGAATGTCTGAAGCTTAAGTCTGCATAGGCTTAACCTCCTATTGGGCGTATTGGAAACTCGTTAACTGTGCTAAGTTGCTAACTACTGTTTCGTACAAATAACTTGCTTATCATGGAAGCCATGACAGAAAAACGAACCTCCATAATGAATTAAATAACTACTGGGTAATCAACTCGTTAACTGTAGCAAAGGCTCTTGGGTTCATGCTCAACAACTTGACAACATGTCAAGACTTATCCTAGTTTTGTAACAACATCCACCTAAAAGGCCATCTCAAAAGGAACTTCTCCTTGGCAACTCACAACATAAGGCATATACCATAACATTCACCTTCAACATAGATATCACAAGGTGTAAGGGCTCTTCAAGGATAGATACCTAACCCACAAACCTTTACCATACTCCATAACTTCAAAACTTCTCTCCACCAGAACACCTTTCCCATAATTTTCAAATGGAACAAGGCCTTCTACTGCCTATAAGTCACAGCTAGCTTCAGAGACACATAATATCCAATTATCCTTACAACCCTCAAAAACACTGTTCACTACACAATGTAGCCTGCACTTTCTCCCATTCACAAGTCATCATGCCTTGTGGGTTTTCACATAGCAGATATGGTAACTAATGATCACCAAGAACTTACTTAACAAGAAGGGTCTAAGCCCTCCAATAGGGTTACAAAACATTGATTACTTCTCAGGACAGGAACTTGCAAAGGACTTGAAGATCTTCCATTGTTAAGGGACCAAAGACCTGTAAACTCACTCTCGATATGGATTGTTAAAGTTCAGTTTAGACAGTGCAGTGGTAAGTAAAAGGACACATGTAACGTAAGAGTATTAGCCTTGGTCCAAAGGGAATTAAACAAACCCTCTCAACATCCTCAATGATGGAACTTGTACAAAGATTCAATTCCAAAACTGAAGGCAACTTTCAAGATACAAAGTCCAACCCTTGACTGTGACTACTGCAGTATTGACAGGGAAGGCAATAACACTACGAGAAATAAGGACTTAAGACAACATTTACCTCTTGGTATCTTATTGGAAAAGGTCCTTACAACTTTGGATACATCTCCACAATCTCCCACAATTTAAACTCACATTCATCATGCCCAAAAACTTTAACAATCCACTGCCACTATTAAAGCTGACCACAACCACGGTTTTAGAAGTACTAGGGCATCATTGAAAGCCTACCAAACCACTTCCAACCATCTTTAACTTTGAAATCATCAAGATGACATCTAAAGGGGTTGTTTCACCAACTTACAAACCATTCCCACAGTTAAAATGAGGAATATACATTTTTATGTCTTCACTACTTAGCCTCAATTGGGGTTTCGACAGTTTTTACAAAAACTTCAACAACTCTTTCCACACCGAAGTAACGAGAATCGGAATCGGATAGGAATCGGCAAGGCCGAATTGAATCGCGAAGCAGCCATGAATCGGAATCGAATTGGCCATGAATCGGCAAATTTAAAAATGCCTTGAAATTTAGAGATTTTAACAATTTAAAACTTATTTCATGCACCCTTTATTAAATATAACTTAAACACACTATAACATCATCAAATAGAAGCTAACATACATGAACAAGGAACATAAATGATAAATCCATCACATACGTTACATATTTATGCAGCCTAGAAGCATGAGTTAAGATTAGAATGTCACATAGTATCATAAAAACATTTAAACAACAAAAACACTTGTAATCATAGCATCATGAATCATGATCATACCATCATATACTTCAAGTGCAAGTTCAACATCAAAGATTCAAAAACCAAAACATTAAAATTAAATCATAATATCAGTTCAAGTATCATTGTTTGAAGTTCAACTAATGGATTAATAATTTATTGATATTCTTTTTCTTCATCATCATCATCTTCTATATGGAGCCTAATAAGACTCGCAGGTTAATTTTTCCCCACTTTTATCGACACAGATTCCACCCCAAATTATTAAATGGGGGTTTGGGGTCAAGGGGCAGCGCTCCCTGTCCCAGTACAGGGCGGGGTCGAGGGGCAGCGCCCACGAAAGCTGTGATGACCCCCTTTTTAGCAGGTATTGGCAGTGGCTTGATCAGCTCATCATCGTGACCCTCGTGAGCTGATGCCTGGTTTTGGGGGTCCCAGTTGGCAGACCTGCTATTTTTAGTAAGTCTGGGCTTACTATTTTTACTAAGTCAGTTTGGTCAGTTACCATTTCTGGCAGGGCAGTATCAGCAGTGGTCAGTATTCCAAACGATGTTCAATTTGTGTCGTTCTTTGGCTGGGGACTTACTATTTATAGTAAGTCTATTTTTGGCAGTGCAGTGGATGGCTATGTCAGTCTGGCATGATCAGCAATGGATGCGGGATTTATCGCATAAGTTCATATTTATTAATTAATAGTTAGTAATTAATATTTATAAAATATTAATTAATAATAAAGCCACATTATTATTATAATAAATTAGAAGTTGTTAATTAAAAGAGTCGTGAACTGAAACTGTTTTTGGGAAACTATGGCCAAGAATGGATTATAAATATGAGCTCATTTCTTTGGGATTGCATCGATTGATTATATTATACTTTGTTTGTTTTCTCTTAGGAGAAGTTCTGATCTGTGCCCTTGCTGAAGTATAAGGGTCAAATTGGCTTCTGGAAGACTGATTCTTCTGAAGTTAATCTCTTATTGGTTGCTGAAGTATAACCAATCCTTCTTCTTCCATACTGTCTGCCTGTTACTAGAGGAATAAGTAATTCTGAAATTGTCCATGCACACTGAGGGTGCGAATTGATTTGTAAAGTGATTCATGTCTGCTGGAATTGCATCATCGAATTATCAATTTGATTGAAGGTATTTAGCGTCTGGAAAAGAAGAGACATTGCAGATTCCGATATAAGTGTTCTTGGCTTGGAATCGAATCAACTCATTCAGAAACGGCTGCTACTTCTTGGAGATTTGATTTATTTATAAATCCGAATCTGTCCTTGCTGCGAAACTGTATGTCGCGACACAGTTGGACGTCTGGAGTGTGAGGCTGGGCATCGCGTGGGAGAATTAGCAAACCCGGGTGGAGTTAATCGAGAGTGTGGCTGCGGCATGATTTGGCAGCATATGTATGGCCATAGGAATCGGTGGCCAGCAGCACAGACCTAGGGAATAAGCCACATAGCCAACCTTATCAGCAGCATTGGCATACGCATGATGGAAAGAGAAAACGGTATTTACAAATTTGCATTAGTCTTCAGAATTTCGCAGAGCATTCATTAATTAATGTTTTGAGCTTATTGATTTATACTCGATCAAATACAAGAGAGTATATTTTATTGAAAATAGTCTGGCTATTGGTTAGATGTGCATGTAAAATGAAATTTAGCAAAAGAACAATAAATATGTTGGAAATAATTATGTTCGTGGATTGAAAATTTACTGTGAAATTGATTATATGAATAAAAGAGATACTATCTGGCCAAAGTTTCGATTTGTGGTTACAAAAATCCATTAAATTTAGAAGAGCCAGGTTGGGCTCTTTACAGTGGTATTAGAGCGGTTTCCTGCCACCCTATGGGGTAGGAAATTTATTATTTATGCAGATCTGCTATTATATTTAAGAGTGATCAGCACTCTCACATATTTTGAGCTATGGATAGATACAGGGGGCTTAGCTCCTAGACCAGGCACAGCAGTGCGGGAAATAGTAATAAAATAAATACATTAATGGAGAGTATAAACAGACTTAGGCTTCATCAGCAAAGGATGGCGGAAAGACTGTCGGATCCAGAGACAGTAGATAGGGCAGCAAGATATATGGTTTCTACCTCCAGTAGTCCGGCATTGAGATCGCAGTTTAGGAGGCTTGAGTTTTCCCCGATAGGTGTTCGAGATGGAGATGTACCAGTATGTATGACACCTACTCATGGATTTGATGACAGGCACTCCACACATATACATGTGGACGTGTTAGTACCAGTGGTAGGCTGCAATAATGAGTTTCAGCAGGTTGAGTCTTCCCGAGTTGTTGTTGCAGTTGGTGCAGAGACAGTTGATACATTAGTTGCCTCTAATGGTCCAGATTCTCTCAAGGAGGAAATTGTTATTAGAGATTTATATGTCAACGGTCGTAGTGTAGCTCCGGAGCGAGAGGCGAGACCTCTCTCAGGTGGGATAGGCGAGAGCATGGAGCTACCTTCTTGTGGTATTGATGATCAGGGTGTTAAAGATGAGTCGGCAGATGTCGATTCATGTTCGGGAGTTATTGATTCACATCCTAACATTGATTCATACTTGCAAAGTCAGGAGATAGCAGTTGAGCATCTGTTAGGGGATGTAAATGCAATGAGTATGGACACTTCTAATGATATAGGCTGCATGGGGTATCACATTCCTTATCAAATATTGGGCAATGACTCTGAGGTGCTTTGGGATGGGTCCCAGGATCACGACTCACAGGCACACTCTGTTATTGGCAATACTACTAGGGTTTCCGCTTCTTCTTCTGAGGTGTTGGTTGAGATACCAACGAGTTGTATCGTAGTTGCAGATGTGTGCGAGGACATGGGGCAAGCAGTTTTGATTCAGTCTCCTATCACAGTGCAGTTAGTGGGACAGAGCGCTTGCATAGGACGCAGGGTTTACAGAGGCATCATGTGTCTAGTCAGCTAAAGGCGAATGACAGAGACATCTCTTCAGTTGTTCAGCATTTTGATGTGTTTCGTCATATGTTAACCACATCTGGTTGGGGTGCTCCTATGTCAGATGAGCACGGTGATAGTAGCCTTTCCCTCGTAGAGGATCATGCGCTTCGAGAGGCTGTCAGGGTCTTGAAGCATAATTATACATAGTTCATTGCTGACATGGATTACCTTCTAGAGTGGGACAGTACCTGTTATGAGACATTGTTAGGGAAAGAGGAGGTGGTTGAGCTTACCAAGGAGCTTGAGGTGACTGTGGACTCACTGCAATGTACCCAATTGGCTTTCCACGAGTCACAATCACGATTAGAGGAGGTGACCGTAGAGTTGGACCATGTTCGGTCCACACCTACCCCAGACCCAGTTTAGTTGCATATTGAAGTGGTTGGTGATGAGTTTGCTTCTACGGTTGGAGATGTGGGATGTGATAATGTGGCTGACACATCTGTCCGAGTTATGGGTGCAGTAGGTGCAGAAGAGGTGAGGGCATCAATAGGCACGAGCTCTCATGGTGACTTGCTTCCTGCTGCGGGAAGCAAATTTATTACCACATTTCATACAGCTGGAGGCAATAGACAGTTGGCAGTGCCACATTTGCAGGAGGATCAGCTATGGGTTGCAGGGGAGCAGGTTGACGCTTCCGCGTATAATTTTTACTACACTGAGTCATTCATGGAGTATCTACTTGAGAGTGCAGATTTGCACGGGAGTTCGTAGCGAGTATCTGAGGGTACTCTCATTAGAGAGTCTTGCACTATACGATGTCTGGTGGGGAAGATTGTAGATACCTTAGCTACAATGCTTCCCAATAGGGATTTTATGGTTGGGTTTTCTGAGAGGGTTGTCCAGGATCCAACCCAGCCTGCAGTTACGCGGAGTCAGAGATTGGAGCCATCTCCTAAATCCCAGTTTGGTAATGATGAGCCATTAACGCAGATTGGGGCTTTCTATCGGCATTACTGTGAGGTGTGCTCATCCTGTTTCATCGATCCACAGGCAGAGGATTTAGTTTTACATCGATGTGGGTGGGACCCAGTTTCATACCATCCATTGTGGGATGGGTTAGTATCATCCTTCGCAGATGGAATTGGCAGTTGCAAGTTCGACCACTTACAGTATCGATACTCCAATGACAGTTTATCAAAGGTTGGTTTCGGTGGAAGGGACTCAGGTATTGGCGAAGTTGGTCTTTCAGTTGGGCTGAGCTGAGTTGTTTCTCCCATCGACACCTACAGTTAGTCCTCGGATGATGTGGTCCTTGATGTCAGTTATTTGGGTGTTGGCGCTACAGGGGCCAGTTGTGCGCGACAGTGATACTACACAAGTTCACCCTTGGGATCCAAGTGGATGGTGATATACAGTTGCTTAGGGATTGCATGGGGACAAGCAATCTTGGGGAGGGCGGACTATGATGACCCCCTTTTTAGCAGGTATTGGCAGTGGCTTGATCATCTCATCATCGTGACCCTCGTGAGTTGATGCCTGGTTTTGAGGGTCCCAGTTGGCAAACTTGCTATTTTTAGTAAGTCTGGGCTTACTATTTTTAGTAAGTCAGTTTGGTCAGTTTCCATGTCAGGCAAGGCAGTATCGACAGTAGTCAGTATTCCAGACAATGTTCAGTTTGTGCAATTCTTTGGCTGGGGACTTACTATTTATAGTAAGTATATTTTTGGCAATTGTTTATTTTGGCAGTGCAGTGGATGGCTATGTCACTATGGCAGTGATCAGCAATGGCTGCGGGATTTATCACACGAGTTCATATTTATTAATTAATAATAAAGCTACATTATTATAATAATACTTTATTATTATAATAAATTAGAAGTTGTTAATTAAAAGAGTTGTGAACTGAAACTCTTTTTGGGAAACTGTGGGCAAGGATGGATTATAAATATGAGCTCATTTCTTTGGGATTGCATCGATTGATTATATTATATTTTGTTTGTTTTCTCTGAGAAAAAGTTCTGATCTATGCCCTTGCTAAAGTATAAGGGTCAAATTGGCTTCTGGAAGACTGATTCTTCTGAAGTTAATCTCTTATTGGTTGCTAAAGTATAACCAATCCTTCTTCTTACATACTGTCTGCCTGTTACTAGAGGAAGAAGTAATACTGAAATTGTTCATGCACATTGAGGGTGCGAATTGATTTGGAAAGTGATTCATGTCTGCTGGAATTGCATCATCGAACTATCAATTTGATTGAAGGTATTTAGCGTCTAGAAAAGAAGAGACATTGCAGATTTGGATACAAGTGTTCTTGGCTTGGAATCGAATCAACTCATTCAAAAACGGGTGCTACTTCTTGGAGATTCGATTTATTTATAAATCTGAATCTGTCTTTGCTGCGAAAATGTATGCCACAGCAGAGTTGGACGTCTGGAGTGTGAGACTGGGCATCGCGTGGGAGAATTAGCGGACGCGGGTGGAGTTAATCGAGAGTGTGGCTGCAGCATGATTTGGCAGCATTTGTATGGCCATAGCAATCGGTGGCCAGCAGCATAGTCCTAGGGAATAAGCCAAGTAGCCAACCTTATCAGCAGCATTGGCATACGTATGGTGGAAAGAGAAACGGTATTTACAAATTTGCATTAGTCTTCAGAATTTCGCATAGCATTCACTAATTAATGTTTTGAGCTTATTGATTTATACTCGATCAAATACAAGAGAGCATATTTTATTGAAAATAGTCTGGCTATTGGTTAGATGTGCATGTAAAATGAAATTTAGCAAAAGAACAATAAATATGCTCAAAATACTTATGTTCATGGATGGAAAATTTACTGTGAAATTGATTATATGAATAAAAGAGATACTATCTAGCCAAAGTTTTGATTTGTGGTTACAAAAATCCATTAAATTTAGCAGAGCCAGGTTGAGCTCTTTACAAAAGCTCAACCAACTTTAATTATTTTATAGAGGCATCGAGAGTTATTTTTCAGCTCCATAAGACATCAAATCATAAATGTATGTAAGATGAAGATCCACGAAACGTATGTCTATCAGTATTGGATAGTTGCATCCATTGGTCGTTAAGAGACATATCTTTCCAAATCGCACCTCGCCATGAACAATTGTTATTTAATTTTTTACCTCGCCATGAACAATTGTTATTTAATTTTTTACCTCGCCATGAACATGTGTTTTTTAATTTTTTTGACTTGACTTCACTTGAAGCCGCGCAGCCGATTCATGCCGGTTCATGCAATTGATTCACGCGATTTTCTGCATAATTCGCCTGAATCGGCAATTCAGGCGATTCATGCCAAAAAACCGCAGATCTGATTCACCGGCTCCAATAAGATCGGCCATGATGAACCAAATCGTTGAGCCGGCGATTCAATGGCAATTCTCATTACTATGCTCTATTCTAAACCTTACAAAATTCAATGCAAGTTGATGCAAATGAAAGGGGAATCTCTATGCTACCTCTTACAACCAAGTGCAAATCGAAATAACTCCTTGTACGAGCACGAAACTCCCTGTAACAATCACAGATGTTGCAGAACTATATGACAGTTGGTTATCTTGTTACCAAAACTTCATTTCCTTATACTGCCTCGTATTGAAATTGGACTCTAATGAAAGGAAAAACGTTTATCAACATACCTTATTATAGAAAAACAAATTTGAAACCATATAACATTGTTCCTTCAGACTGTTACTATCACAAAGATCCGAAACATGACGAAAAGGTTTTATTTTATTGTCTTTTGATCAAACCTCCATGCAATCTCTCTTCTCATTCGACCTTCCTTACATATATATATCATTATTAACACCATCTAAAAACCACCCTCAAACTGACTCTAACTATCTTTTGGATGCTATGACACTTTTCTTGCAAATTTTGCAACTTTTTGTCAAACTTTGACAACCTTTTAACAAATGACTCAAAACTTGTCGCATGGACTCAAAACCATATATCTAATCTCTACACATGCTTATTAGACCTTATTGCATCATTTCCACCATTATTTTGCATTATACATATTTTGACCATTGTTGACTCAACCTGGACCTTGAGGGTCACTTTGGGACAAATGGCTTATAATGCCTTACAAAATGATTCATACTAGACTCAAATGGACCTTGGGATCTTATTAAATACAAAAACATGAAACAAGACATGAAAAAAGCATAAGACTCTTATTGGCCTCATGGAGGCATGATCCCTGGCAGGTGCTCCTGCACCACACTATATATATATACTTATGTTCTATTGGAAGATTTTTCTATATTGCACACATTACAGTTGGAAATAAAGATCATATCTTTCTGCCATGATCTTGTGATTATTACTTTCTTTCTAATATTATTGTATGGTATGTTCTGGTACATTGTTAAATCTCTGTAATCAATTAATTCCCTTCGAGAGTAAACACTAAGTACCTTTCCTTCAAACCATCATAATACCTTTGTCTTTGCGTGAGTAGATTGACATGATTTCCAGCAAGGACTATATGACTATTAAATACTAAGATATTATGCTACTCTTGCGAAGTTACTACAGCCACGACATGAATAGTAATAACTTATTGGTGTATCCTCTCGAACAAAACTACGACACACATCAAAGTTGTGCATTATATAAATACCTTCTTTATTATGTGTTGCCTTGTTGTGGGTTGTAATGGAACTCTTAGAGACTTTTCACTGACTCAAATGTAACCTTGCATTAATCCCTATAAAGAATCTAGATGATTCTTCCCTGACCACCTAGAATAGATATTGCACTGACGAAAGTGGAGATTCCCAGGCACTAAACCCAACGAATGACTATTGAGAAATCCTCAAATCAAATACAATGAGATATATTCAACTACTATAATACACAAATCACCAGATCATTTTTATAATGATAATTTTCAGTTTAAACAGTTTCCCGTGCAGTTACAATTAATATGTAACTTTAATTAATCATATTCTAAAGTCACCTTTTGTGATGTCCCCAACTTTTTAATAAAGCAACTTAATTAAATTAATTAACTAAGTGGTCCCAAATTTAAATAATATTATAAAGGACCTTTAATTAATTAATTAAAGTGGACCCAAGTAATAAAATAATAAATAAAGTATGTTGGTCTATTTGTAACCTCCCTTTCAGGAAACTTCCAGGAGCTCTTTATAAGGTTGTGGTTGGCATTGTAGGAAGGGGTCGTGTATTCTATGTTTCTTGTGTATCTGCAATTCTAGTTGTGATTGGATATTTGATTATATACAGTTTCGGAGGTGGAAGACCCTCCCTAGTCTGTACTCACAATTTTAGTGGGAATCATCCCTCACCCTAGTCTTGTTGGAGATATCGATTTAGATATTTCACCTTGTACTTCATTGTCAAATTTGTGTAATAAAGATTTAGCTATTTATCAGTATTGGTGTACGATCCTTTCTATGTATCTACAAATACTCATAAATCTGATTGAGAGTAACCATTCGTAATTGTCTGGCTCTAAAAGACAAATTTTGGAGCTTTGTGATTGGTTGTACGACTTGGCCGTACGGTGACTTGCGGTGAAGCGTCTATACGGGTGGAGGTGATCAGACAAGGGGATCGTACGGTGCTTATACCGTACGTGTTGGAGGTCAAGCGAAGGGAGGAATTGTAGAGTGTGTGGAGGTAAGTCGGTGTACGGTGTAAGGTTGGTGTACGGGTGGAGATTGTTTTGCAGAGACCGTACGGGTAAGTCGTAGAGTGAGTGTAGAAACCCTATGAGTGAGGATTTCTTGGCGCATAGGAGAAGCATACAGGGTTCACAAGGTGTATGGTGTGGGCAGGCATACGATGTCCACTGGTCGTACGAGGGTATGAATTCATTCTTTCGGGCACGGGTGAAAGTATTGTCGTACAAAGAGAAGAGTTCGGTCATACAAGCATTTCTGTAGCGTACAGAAGTGTCTGAGATATCACACATTTAATTATTTTATATTAGTTTTAAAATTTTCTTTTTACATCACGTTAACTAATTGATTTAATCTCATTTTATAAAGTGAACTTGTGAGACGGAACATTACATCAAGTGATAGGAAGTTGCATGTATGTATTGCAAAAGTTGTTTGGTCCGCTTCCAATTAATTATGCATCAAATGAGCTCAAATCCAGGAGTTCGATCAGTACAAAAATAAAATCAGTCTCCAGTAGCAGCAAACAGCACACCAGTTAACGTAATACAAGTCAAAACCATTTAAGAGGGCTTGCTGATGAAAATACCTGGTACGACTGTGTTACTTGGAAAATTTTAATAAAAATCAGTCATAGATCAGTATTGGTGTTTGTTTCAGATATGTTATTGTTAGCATTGATTATTGTTTTGTATTTGCAATTATCATTATCAAAACTACAAAAAAATCATAAAACCTCAAAAAAAAAGTGAAAAAATACATAATTACAAAAACATCAGAATTGCCTATCAAAGTCAGACTTGTAAGAGTCACTCGTGAACTCAATCTCCCAGGATCACCTACAAAACCAAGATCAAGCTTCTACAGGAGAGCAACAAAAATGATGAAATGCTAAAATATGGTACAATAACAAAATGATGATATTATCACACTAAAAATGATACAATATGCATCAGCACTCCCTAGTACTGTCTGAGCTGACATGAACTCATATGAGTTAGCTCTCAATCAGCCTGAATAGCTCATAAGAGAGAGGTGAGTGCTGATTATATAGTAGAATATGGGCATATAATTCTAAGAGGAATAATAACTCCTAAATACCCTAATTAGCTGACAATTTTATCTACTTGGTAAATGCCAAATATGTGGTTATGCCAACTTAGGTAAGGACAAGAAAATAGTTATGAGGTGGCTGATAAATCCAAAAGAGGGTAAGACATTCAACTACCCAAAGTTGGGTGTGTATGACACATGTGATTGTAGGATTATGCCATGTGTCCTCCTAATTATTACAATATAACCTAAGCAAGCTTAATATGGGTAGGAAAAATAAATATTCCCTAACATAGGCTGAAATAATAAACTACACCAACAAGACTTAGCACAAAACATCATATTTGGGGTGCATCACTACACTCTCGGCTAGTAGTAAGTGTCAGTTGGTTGACGAATGTGTTCCTCTTGGAAACTATTAGGTCTTTTAAATATATATATATATGTGTGTGTGTGTGTGTGTTTCTTTTGATCCCCTCGTGTATCACGAGAAAGTGTTGAGCATAGAAAGCCATCTTTGGGCGAAGCCCCCAATGGGGATTAACCCAATTAGTGTCGATATATTGCCTGTAAATTTCCAATTTGATGTGCATGTTCAGCTCTTATCTAAATAAAAGGAGGAGAAGAGGCCACAAGGTTTTCAAGACCAAGCGATCATTGATCTTTAAGGATTGTAGAACAAAGAGAATGAAGAAGACGATTACAAGAAACATTTGATGAGAATCCAATCGAACAATTCCCAAGTCAAGCCCTTCCCGAGAATGAAGTAAAAGACAAAGCATTAGCCGAAGTCATAGTCGGGAAGAAAGGAAACCATCTCATGAGGAAGGCACAAATTGTACATGGACTAAATGGGAGGAGATTGCCAGACACTTACCACTCCTAGACAAAACATATTCCACGACATTGAGAATCTATCAGCCTAAAGAAAACCAAGAACTGGAAGATCTGAACTAAAGACCATCGCACAGATGGAGTACAATAACAAGTTAGAGCCTAAAAGTACCTGAAAGTGTTGGGGACACTGAAGGTGGAATATATAGGACGTGGGCATCGTGAAGAGTGCTAGGAAAGCACTGAAAAGCAGCAGTTAGAACAATCCACCTAGGTCTGGCACACAAGGGAGTATGCGAGCGAAAAAGATGGTGACTCCTTTGACAAGTCCAAATGTGGATTGGCAAAAACTACCAAAGTTCAAGATGAACAAGTCAAAGGATCCTGCGAGGCACTGCAAGACGACCATCTAGACAAGAAGCAGTGAAGAGGACAAAGACTATTGGTTGAGAGCATTTCCAACAATGCTACGGGGCATAGCTATTGACTGGTTCACAGAAGTTGATGCTTCATCCACAGCCTTTTGAGACGCACTCAAGAAGGCAATTGAGGCCGAGTTTAAATTGCTACGAGAAGACAATGAGATTGTCGACAAAATTTACAACACCAAACAAGCGAAACATTAGAATGTGTGAGCTTACAAGCATAGGCTCAAGGAATTGTTTGTAAAATCATACAAGCAACTGGCAGACGGACTGAAGAAGCATTGGTTTATTGAGGGATTGTTCACTTCACTAAGAAAGAAACTGAACTTGGTATCTCTGTCATCGTACGTCGATGATTATTATTGGGTGATGGACATTGAGAGTGAAAACAAAACATCCTCTCGAGGGAAGAGGATAGATGATGGCAAGAACACCAAACATACCAGCGATGACGAATCGACAATAGTCCAGACCGTATGGTGGCATATGATGAGAATGATGATAGAATTGAAGGTAGACAAAGCAATTAATAAAGAAACTAATGAACTATGGTCTAATGAGTGCAAAATCGAGGTGCACACATAAGGTAGTTCTCCTACAAAGATGTTTTGTGAGATTTTCTAGATGATGGATCACTCAATAAAGGAGTACTCGTATAATTTAAAGAATTGAAGTACACAAGTATTCTTCACAAAGGGAGAGTCCACTCCAAGCCACAGAATGCATTGCCAAGAGGTTATGGAATCAACGAGGACAAAATCAAATATAATACAACTTGAAAGGATGTCCTATAAGGTAGTGAATGGGCGCACTTTGTGAGAAACTACCAGAATAAGATAGACAGTGTACAACTATTGTGCAAATGGTGTCGACCAAGTGACCATTAAGACACCAACTACCTAAACCAAAAGGATATTCATATGTTGGACATGGAGGAACAAGACAAGGTAGTTCTAGCAATCACGAGACCACAGGAAAAGAACGCAATGTACCTAGACACTCGTACGGAGAAGGAACGACTCTGAGAAGCTTGTAACCTCCAAAGAAATGTAAGTACTCCACTGCAATCAGAGTCAAAGGAGAACATAATTTGCCAAGTGCTACAGACAACTGTACCCATAAGGTGACAGACCACCTTCAAACTATATCACAATTGAGGGTGGCATATACCAACATGGTCAATGACAACACAGTTCGCCAGAACCAATGTCAGCCACAAGAGAAACCAACAGGGAAACTACCACCTGAAGGTAGCCAGCCTATTAATCCTATGTTGTTGACGGTAAGCATCAAGAGGACACCATCGTTGACGAAGGCTCGCAACTAAACTTACAGCCAAAAGATACCTAGAAATGCTTTGCAAGACCAACAATCTGGTCGTCGACCTTCCACTTGATAAGTGCTAACCAGCCCAACATCAACCCATTGGGAACATTGATGGCACAAAAAGTAACGATCACAACACAACAATGTCTTTGGGAATCTGTAGTCATCCCATCGCAGAAGGCGTATGACACTCCTCGGCAGGGAATGGTTGATTGTTGCCAACGCGCATAACAATTAGACGCAGCACACACTCTTGAACAAGAGTAAAGGAAGTAAATCATCAACCTGAGAAATCAGGCAATGAGTGAGAAGCTGGAATTCTCTGAATCAAACTTCAAAGACGAAGGGTTGAGCATGGAGGAAGGAAGGAAAGGCATGGAACCAAATCCTGAAGGGGTGCTCGAGCTAGAAGAGTAATCTAAAGATGAGACAAGTTCCCTAAATACCCTATTTCATTGCAAATGGAGGTCTATGTGGTCTTCCCGTGAACATGAAATTTCCTTGAAGCTGCTACTCTTTGTGAAGAGCAGCTAAAGAAAGGGTGTAACATTAGGGATGATGAATTTGACAGTACAAAGATGAAAAATGGAAAGAAAAAGTGAAGCGAGTCGGAGAAAATGTAATGTTCCCACTTGGGCTCTCCCTTATTTAGTCCCAAAAAAAAAAATTGAACTTTAGGTGAGAACTACAATATATGTATAAATATGAAGTTATCAAATTTGAAGATATAATATTCAACTTAAAATCCTAAGAATGATTCAAAAGATAGAACTGATCTTGATTTATTCGCAGTATGTAACAAACTTTGCTAGATTTCCTTTTCTGAATTTCCGAGTGGTGTACTCTAAAGTTGTACCGCAAGTGATTAACCAGGCAATTCAGAACAGCTGTATTTGATACTGAGTGGATAGTAACTATCTGAGTTTTCTATGTTGTTTGGTTCACGCCAAAATGCTAAAATGATTACCAATATATATGTTTGAAACAATAAGTGCTAAACCAAGAAATGGCTGGCGGACTTGCATATAAGTAAATATGACTGTTTGCACAAGACTAGATTTAAATATTAATGGAGGAACGATACCACATAATACTGTCTAAAGAAAATCTTATAATGCAGACAAAACTAACTTGCAAGGAGAATACAGATATTTCCAACATACTGTGTTATTCTGCAAATGAAGGCGGCTGGCTAGTCTTTGTGCTAGCGGAAGAGAGTTGTTACCACAGTCCCTGGTCTTGAAAGCTCACGGTTCTAGATCACGTCTAGTACCATACCAGTTCGAAACACACGCTTGTTCCACACTCCAGCGCGGTTAAGACGTGCTGGCAGTCCACTACCTCACGCAGGGGAAATACCTGGCTGTTGCGTAGATGAAGGATGTCACGCGCCTCCCCTATGTATTCACGCAGAATACTGAATGTCTACAGCGGTGGTTCCCGAGCTTCTACAAACTATTGACTTGGCACCTCATGCTACGCAATGGAGAATGGAATGGGCCTGCCCGTGGCTGTCTACAGGTTGTTCTCTCAAATCCTGAAAGTAGACCAGATGACTTCAATAATGCGGGTTGGTCTGCCGTTAGAAGAAATATGGATTCCCAGGAACCAGAATACAATTTAAAAGAAATCTCTGCAATATCTTTTCCTATTAGTGCCACGCTCCTTGATACCAATCTAAAACTGGAAGTAACACAAACTATCTATTGTTCAACTATCTGCTGTTCAACAACGAATCTAGCAAACACTCACGCTGCTGCACCCAGTATTAACGTGCCAACTTCCTGCTGTTGGAGGTCTGCTCGGTGAACAACTATACTTGTTAAGACGTGAGACCCAGCTCATTTGGAAAGATACCAGTCACCTGCAACATGAAATTCCAGCTTGAATACGTGGGGAATATACCCTCTCTCCTTATACTTCGGCTGTTAATATATCCTGTATCTGATATTCTAGCAGGAGTTCTATTGAAATAGTTAAATCTGGAAATAATACCTGTTCTCTCATATGCTACTTCTGATTCCAAAACTTGTTAAAACAACACATTAAGATCCCATGTGAAATCTGAAGTGATCTCACCAAGCTGGAAGACTGGGGCTACGTCCAACTTCCATTAAAATTCCTAAGGGGCTACATCCTCAAGAATACTCAGTCACATTAAAGCAACCAATTATAATTCTCAATTTCATAAATTTTTATTGTACTTTCCCAAGGAAGATTTCCTTCCTTTTATCACCTCAAAGTGAGAGCCATTACATCCGAATAGGCAATGTGGGATAAAAAAGCACTTTCGTCTTTTAGTCACTTAAGTCACTTTATAAAATAAAGTAACTTAAAATGATAATATTAAACTGACTTTATAACAATACTTTATAAAATAAAGTATCCCAACCATATAGTTTGACTCAGATATAAAATAAAAGTCCAAGTAGCCCTGTGACTAACTGGCATCCTCTGAAAAGCGGCCATTAGACTATCCGGATGGCTAGATAGGCTAATCAGGCATAAAATTGCATTACTGCAGAGAAGGGGACATTACACAGTAACTTCCCTTCACCTACATTGAGTATTGCCTTGCTTTATAATGAGCCTAATCCTTAAGGAGAGACCGTAATCAGCTTCTTAGCTTTCTAGGTAGGACCTCCTAGGGCTCTAGTTGCCTTATGGTCATTCTAGAACAGTCCTCAACTATGTCACCATCTCATTACGACTTTCTCCTCCTAAGGCCTTATGGATATGCTTTACTTGCAATATCCGTCCTTATAATCGTTAGGAGAGACTTTATCTCTTCCCAGGCCTTATGGATACCCACAATAGTTGTATCCATCCTCACATATGCATATGTATTTTCCTAAGATACCAGGTTCGGCCCCTGACCCCTCCGGACCCTGCCAAATTCGAACCGGTTCGAAATTCGGGTCCGGTTCGACTGTGGGTTCGAACTTTTCGGGCAGGGTCCGATTTTTAATTGCCAAATTCGAACCCGGGTTGAGCTGGTTCGAACCCAGGCAAATTTCACCAAAAAAGACGAATTTGGTGCGAATTTGGCGCGAATTTCGCCTGCAATTTGACTTAAAACGGTTTTTTATGGCGAATTTAATTAAAACTTGGCGTCCACAACCCTAAAAAGGTGAGTTTAAAGGCATTTTTGTTACTTCTAATTCTAAGGCTGCCCCTCGACCCCGCCCTGTACTGCGACAGGGAGCGCACAAGGGGCGCTGCCCCTTGACCCCGTCTTGGGGGCTTTGCCCCCAAACCCCCATTTAATAATTATAATTTGGGGTGGAAACTGCGCCAATAAAAGGGGAAAAGTTAACCTTCGAGTATTGTTAGCGAAATATAGAAGATGATGATGATGAAGAAGAAGAATATCAATAAATTATTAATCCATTAGTTGAACTTCAAACAATGATACTTGAACTAATGTTCTGATTTAATTTAAAAGTTTTGAATCTTTGATGTTGAACTTGAACTTGAAGTATATGATGGTAGTATGATCATGGATTCATGATTTATGATGGTATGATTACAAATTTACAAGTGTTTTATTGTTTAAATGTTTACTTGTTATGATACTATGTGACATTCTAATCTTAACTCATGCTTCTAGGCTGCATAAATATCAAAATATGTACATATATATAAAAAAAAATTACATATTTTTGTACTAACGAACCCGAACCCAAACCCCTTTTCAAAATTTTGGCGAACCGGCGAACCGGTTCTTCGAACCCGAACCCGAACCGGCATCCTAGGTATTTTCCCATTACCAACATAAATAGTCTCTAAGAGATTCTCAAAATCTCTT
The DNA here is from genome assembly GCA_018584345.1 of Thuja plicata. Taxonomy (NCBI): domain Eukaryota; kingdom Viridiplantae; phylum Streptophyta; class Pinopsida; order Cupressales; family Cupressaceae; genus Thuja; species Thuja plicata. The sequence goes on from MU221093.1 coordinate 329,133, forward strand.
TCTAGATTCCAAACTTGGAATCATGACATTCACTATGAATGCCCTCCACAAAGCATGTCTTGGATCATTCTTGACAGTCACGAAGAATGCCCTCCACCAAGCAGAACTTGAATTTTGTTCATAATTAATAAACATAAATACAAATGATAATACCCTTAATTAGTTGTCAACTAAGTCTAGTCTACTATCTCTGTATTTGTGATTACTCCTCTATTAGGAAGAGTTATCGAATTCCTCTGGATGTTAGATATTTTCTCTAAAATGGAATGGATCTCTATTGGTTGTCCTCCTCTATTTTGAAGATGTTATTGATTTCTAATTGATCCTTTGATGGGATCAGTGTTACATGTATTTATATTCTTCTTCCCCCATCCTTGCATCACGGTCACTGCCTACTACATCAGTTGTATCCTTGTTATTATGACTTGTGCTTCATATGATTGCTGCCTATTATGAAACCAATTAAATACATTGGAGATTCTTGACAATATGGATTAATGAATATAGTTCATTCAACATTCTTCGTTCTTATTAATGCTTAGTAATCATAATTGCTGACTAGTACTAGCAATGACCAATCTTTTGATTAGTCAATTCTCCCTTTTAAACAGCAGTCCCAGTTGACCAATGCCTTTAATCATTGATGATAAGCCATGTTGACAGTATCCACTTGAATCACTGATGCCTTGTAACATCAATCCTTCCTACACATTGTTTGTACACCTTGATCAATTGAGTCAAAGAGATTATACTATCTTGTATCACTTAATCGATAATGTGTCCTCTTTCATATCTCCAACATATGGATCCAATACCTGTGTTACTTATAAATTTACCAATCTCTAAATCTCTGCATAGATCAATTTATAGCAATAGTCGCGGAGTGGGTACTACTCATTTCATTCGTTGCTTACCACTACAACGATACTTACAATCTTCGACCCTATCTATACTCGACAAAGCTCCTTTGTTCCTCCAACATATGGTAGGTGTTGATGATACTACAAATTCACATGGAAACAGATGACTTGCTTTGTTTAGTTGGATTTGCGCAATCAACATTTCTTCTCCAATTATGAGAACTAGCACACTCACGGTCTTCTATGATATACTCTGCCTGATGAAAACAAGGCACACTGCCCCAAGAAGCCCGCAGTGTTCACAATGCTCTCCTCTATAGCCTGACAGACATATGCAAGTGCATATCCATTCTCAACACCAAACTCTTGAGAGTCTATAACGCTGCTCCTGACACTCTTTGTTGACTATATATTCAGTCGCATGATAATTGATGGCAATTTATTTCCTTCAGACTCTACAACTTGTATTTTTCTCCCAAGTAGTGATTGCTTAACTAAGTTCACAGTCGACACAAATAAGATCATTTCGTGAATCACAATACATTATTTTCATCCCTGATGAAGACCCCCTCATGATCTTTTTCCCTCCCCCTACTTCATGTCTTATGTTTCTTTGTTTTTATATAATGAGAGTCGTCTTTCTCGAACGGACACGATTTCTCAAAAAGATGCATCTTGAATAGATTGTACAATATTATGCTTGTTATTATATATTATTAATTATTTATATAATTATATTATTTAATTGTATATTTTATTTAGTATTTTTATTTTTTTAATATTTTATAATTGTTATTATTGTTAATATTTTCAGATTTAACAAGGAATGTTCATACTATAGAGAACTTTCAATTAACTAAGCACAGGATATAATTAAATAAACACAAAGAAGGAAAGGTAATACCAGGATTATAACTCTGAAATCCGTCCTTGGAGTCCTTAAATCTGATCCTTCAATTCCTTCTAGATATGTGCTATATATATGCCAAGTTGCCCACCTGGGGCTTCTTTAATTTTTGCTTCAAAGTGTCTTGGATTGCTTCAGATCTTCCCTATGATCAGCTGCAATATTACCACTAATCTGGAGCTGCTACAATTCACCCTTCTAGGGCTGCTACTACAAATTTGCCCTTCTAGAGCTGCTGCTATGAAATCGCCCTTCTAGGGCTGTTGTTATAAATTCGCCCTTCTAGGGCTGCTCCTGCAAATTCGCCCTTCTAGGGCTGCTGCTATGAATTTGCAGATTAGCGATTCTTGGAGAAGTACATGTTATGTTTTTGATGGATCTTCTCCAAGAATCGATCTTGTATAAATATGTGCCTTAATAATTAACTCCTCTAGAGGATGGCCGACTTGGGCCCTTTAATTAATTATTAATAATTAACTCCTCTAGAGGATGGCCGACTTGGGCCCATTAATTAATTATTATTTTTACTTGTTTTATAATAGTAATTACCTTTATTATTATTATAAAATCGCACATGTAGAAGGTAGGGTAGTAATAATAAATAACAACAAATTATAATTATTATCAAGTGTGCGATTTGATCATAGCCGTAAAGGCTATAAATATTAACAATTATTTCTTATTTTAATTATTAACCATTATTTATTATTTAATATTGTTGTTTATTGACTAAACTTTCTTTCAAAAAGAGGGATACTACAGAAAATTAAAAAGTTAAAAATGTCAAAACATTTACAACATTCTCTTCGCAACCTAGTAGAAACATTTGTACGGACATCCATTGTATGTTCTAGGAATTTACATCCTGTACGGCAGCAAAGCAACTTGGTATGACACACCCATGTATGGCTTGGCTAAACACGACACTTTCCCACTATACGACACCCCAAAACTATACAGCATCTTCATTATAAAAAATGTTATTGTCCTCACTTCCCACTATATGCTTCATATTCATACGGCAACACCTTTGTAGGTCCCAAATACAATCCCCGCTTTACATTGTACACTCCATATCTTTACAACATCATCTCTGCAGGTCCCAAATACAACTCCTTAAAAGGCTTTGTACCTTACCGGTCGTAAAAGTTACCCTTTAAAGGCTTCAAATACTTGAGATTATATGCAGACGTCATACCGTACGAGCACCATAAACCCTTGACATCGTACATGCGCATTGCTCTACCCACATACAGATATAATAGAAAACCTTAAGGAGACTGGTACAAATGAATCATAGTCTAGTACAGGCACTTCATAAACTAGTACGAACAAATCATAACCTGGCATGACAACTTCTAGTATGGATGTGTATTCTGAAGTGGGGAGTTCAACTTGATCAAAACTTTGACATCATACATTGGTTAAACACTACAAAATCTCTATTTTCCAGCTTCATTGACATTGCTCGTCATCTTAAAAACCAGGAAAATCATGAGCCCCATGAAGTTTTGTGTGGTTTTGAAGGTCTTAATTTGGTCTGCCCCGACACCCTGAAGGGGCACTACCCCTCAACCTTATTGGGGGCACTACACCCAGACCCACACAAGGGCCCATGCCCCTTGATCTTGTTGGGGGCACTGCCCCCTAACCCCTACACGAGGTGTTGCCCTTTGAACCCGCTGGGGGCGTTGCTCAAGACGCCCATTTGATTTTTGATGTACTCTATGAGTTTGAGTTTGAATAGTATAAGACTTTGTCTAAACTCTTGTCGATAGTCTTCCCAAATATTACCTGGCGTTTATTTGTCATCTGGAAGACGATCTTATCTTTTGGAGGGGATGATGTAGACAACATCTAATGTTTATTGTTGTGTTTGATAATATTGGTTATCCAACGATGTATTAATTGTTTGTATGAAGTTGTTTGTCACTCTCGGCTAGTTATACACATCAATTAGTTGATGATTGTGTTCCTCTTGGCAACCGTCGGGTTCTTCAAATATGTTGTATTGTCAAGGAACATAGTATGGTATAGTGGGAGGAACTGTAAACCTTGGCTGACCATGTTTTGTCTTCTTCTCTATAATCAATTCATGAGTGAATAAAGATATATTCTACTCTTGTATCCAATAAGCATTGTCATCTTTACTATTACTTAATGTATTTAATTTATCAGATATAGTAGTAAACAACGTGCACCCACTAAATAACAGATAAATTCAAATATATATTGAAGATAGCAAAATTATCTTTGTATTGGGCGAAATGATGCTTTAGGGGCATTTTAGGGTTTTTGGATGCAAAATTGAGTTTTAAAATGTCTATTTTTGTTACTTTTTGGCACTTGATGTCTTTGGGTACCCTAGGTACACACCCTAGTCACACCAAAGCCTACCATTGAGAAAATTCATACCCAGTACGAGTGTGGGAGGGCTTAAGGGCATTACCCGATAATCTAGATAAAAGCCATGATTGAGATTCCACAGTATAAATAGTTCATTTGCAATCCAAGCAAACACTAAAGCCAAAATTGTTTGAAATATATTGTTTAACATAAGCATGACTCAAATAAATTTGACTAAGTATACCACATTCTAAAGTAAACCTTCTAGTAGATTATCTTAATAATTTTTACTAGCAATAGCAAAGACCACAAATAGTTAACGTAATGTGGGAATGATCCCTCTCAACAATTCTAATGTAATTCCTTGGTTCTAGCCATAATGATGATTCTAAGAAGAAACATTGAAACCCTAATGACCATTGACAATTCACCAAACAATCTTGGTAAGTTGAATTTGCTTCTTCAAAGTTATGGAAAACTATGTTACCAATTCCAGTACAAGTGCGGGTATGGACATCAAAACGCAATACGATGGTACAGCAACAGCAATATTTTTCCTTAGGTAAATGTGTGTGTGTGTGTATTGGGGATGGGGGGGGCTGGTAATGTATATATGTATGTTCAAAATATAAATTATAAAAACAGTGATACTCATAATTCCCAATAAATAGAGTATTTAGATACCTCATATTCATAATATGCAAAAAAGAAAATACTTTTATCCCAAAAGCATCATATTCATAAACATCGTTGGTCTAAGTCCTAGATTGTATTAAAGTTGTATATCAATAATTTATAATTGTGTAGTTGTGGAACTATGGTTCATTAGGAGTCTGCTTACCATTGCGCTAAGTGACTTGGCATGTAGTCAGGATAAAAGAAAATTGCAAGACTCTGCAATGATGCATTGACTCTCAAAGGCCTAGGGTATCAAGACTGGTCGCCTAAGTTGGTTGGAGAAAGCTAATGAAATTTCTAAATGTAATTGACTCAACTCAGAATTTGCAGAATGAGTTGTACAAAGACTACGTGTAATGTCCCTTGTGTAATAATTTATGATTTGGGGCTTATTTCTCCTTGTAAGAGACTCTTCCCTGTTGAATTTATACTCAAATCGATTTGGATAATAACAGTATCCTATTTGCAAATGTTTCCTTGCTTGTTATTTAACTCAAAAATAATAGATTCAATCCTCCTATCCAAGTATTGAGACAATGAGATTCAATCTGAATATCTGATAAGAACTATCATTCAATTTATTTGGACGTCTTTTAATATATACTGATAAAGTATATTGAACAAATAGGTATATGAGCTGCTATGAAGTTTATAATGACTTATCTCAGTTGTAGAGTTACGACTCTTGAATACATATAGGAATTAGTGTTATTAATATGTTGATGGACCTGTAAAAGAGGTTCCAACTGTCTAAGAGTATATGTTTTTGCCTGTATCCTCTTAACTATATGCACGTGTCCTTGGAATAAAAATGGTGGAGCAATTCTTCTTCAATTGTAATATATATATATATATATATATATATATAATTATATTATTAATATGTATTACAATATATTTCAGATTTATTATTATATTATTGTTCATTTATATTTATTACTATTAATATTATTTATTTATTATTAATTATTATATTTTCTTTGGTTATCATCATTTATTTAATAAAATCTTATTATTTAAATATTATAATAATATTATTATTACTATATATCATCATATTAATAATAGAGTATATTATATTATTTATTGTTTAATTATTCTAAAAGTATATTTATCATTATGTTATTATTTATTGAATTTAATCTCAAAAATATGGGACATCACACTACGCTACCCAGGTGTGTTGGTTTTATGTGTTTGCGTTCATGTCTAAGCTCCCTAAGTGCTTCTGGTTTAACTTCAGTTATTCTAAAAGTATATTTATCATTATGTTATTATTTATTGAAATTAATCTCAAAAATATGGGACATCACACTACGCTACCCAGGTGTGTTGGTTTTATGTGTTTGCGTTCATGTCTAAGCTCCCTAAGTGCTTCTGGTTTAACTTCAGAGTCTCAAATATTAGGCTTAAGAAAGTAGCAAGTATTATAATTAAAAGTTCAGTCCTAGGTATACCAATGGTATTGCCTAGACGCGGAAGTTCCATGTGAAGGAACCACGAGGAAAACGAGCACCCAGCCAGTAACTTGTGCTTACCCAAGGACGAACCAGTACCAAGATAGAACCCACATGCAAATAGGAGCCAAAATAGAACTCGGTAACAACACTGAGTTTAAATTATTTTTTTGTTTTACAATAACTGTCTTTAAAATAAAGTGGCCTCTATTAAATTAATCAAACAAATTGTTAAAAAGTTAGAACAACAGGCACATACTTAACTAAGGTGGATGGAATCCTCCTATCTGTACACCAATTCCATGGACGATATACAATTCTAGTAATTTAGTATTCTCATTTATGCCGTTCAAAGTAAAGAACAAACTTTTCTATTAAGGCCACGTCATGTATAGCATTAAGTACCTTCAAGGAAAATAAAAATATTATTATTTCTCGGGAATTTTCTCATCATAGTCCATATTGCAAAGGCCACAAAAAATGATAAACCACCAAAGTTTTCTACTTGGTAGAAACTCAAAACATCCTTCAAAGAGTGACAAAATTTGCATGTTGCATGTGATAAAGTCTTCATTAGATTTATATTATATGAATCTTACCTCAGTTGGAAGAAGCGTAACTGGAGAAGAATCAGATACGTAGCCAAGATCAAGAACAATAGCTGTAAATTCCCTCCCTTCTTCAAGAAAAATTTCAATTACAACTCTTACATCTACACCCTGCATATCCAAAAGAAGTCTACGGAATAAAACGCAATTTTCTTCCTCAATACCCCAAGAACAGGTGAGTACCGGTCCTTTGTAGCCCTGCAATTATGACTTAATCTAAAAAAATGAATTTGCAAACCTCTGTAATCAACTTATTCGCCTTTCCAAGGGCATCATCAACACCAAAGGCAACATTAACACCAATGCTTGATCCTGCACAAGCTGGCTTTACCTGCATGTGATAAAAGATATGTATTCAAGACCAAAATAATATCTTTCATGGAAGAAAGCATTTAATGTCTTCTACTTACAAAAGTGCATTTTTCTAAAGAAAATAACTAAAAGAGCAGCCATGCCTTAAATTACCAGAACTCTTATGAAATATTCATATTCAAAAAGCAAGCTTCACAACAAAATTTGATCAATTCTTTTAGAAAGGCTGTCAAACTAGGTCAATATGCAGTTCAGATGTTCTGCATGGGTATGAAGGCAGACAATATCATACTCATATTTTATTGCTGACACCAATAAAGTAACGGTCTATTTGGTAATACAAAAAACTTTATATCGAACTGAGCCTCCTCTGTTTTATACCATTAAAGATGAAGTAACTGGAAGTGAGTTTATTGTGTTTAGGTTGTCATTGTTTTTGTTATTGGATCATTTTAGAGGTAAAAAAGATCAGTAGTGTGATTATCAAATATGGTAAATCGGTACCTGAATTGGTAACTGTGTCACTCTCCTCAAAACTATGATCACTTTACTGCCTTTATCTCAGTAAGAGTAGGAAAAGAAGATATCTCCAATACAAATTTCAACTTTTAGCTTTCCATTTCCATCATCTCATCTTAAATCCTGCTTCACTGTAATGAACTGGAGAATCTTCCAACATTATACAATTTTCTTTCAAATACCTGCTTCAGCTTTTTTTTTGGTCTTCTGCCTTATTCTAACAGCAGTTATTGTTTTACAAATATACGCGGAACTCAGCTCACTTTAAAATTAATGCTAGATAAAAACCTGTATTTTCTGAATTTTTACTCATTTTCACATGCTTGAGTCCGAGATTTTTTGGACAAGATGATGTATGCACTTCCGTGATTAATATAGTGAGCCCCTTTAACAAAATTTGATATGAATCCAGATGGTATTTCAGGACTATTTCTTTTATTAATAAATCCAATATCGAAAAACAGTATTGCTGTTCTAAGTCAAAACAAGTTGTAGTTCTTAGATCACAATGTTAACATGGTGTCTTTGTGTTATTGTTTCTTCGGTATGTTTGAATCTTTTTGTTGCTCCTTTTATAGATTGTTCGCTCTTGTTGAAGCATTGTATTAGAACCCCTTTGGGCAGCCTGTTAGCCTGGCTTGTTTTAGTCAGTTCCTGTATGGTTTTTAAGCCATTTTCGTTCATCTTTTTTATTTTCTTCATATTTCACAGGTGAGAGCACCAACAGGCTCCCTCAATAATCTATCAATAAAAAACCATATTGCATTTCTAGCCTATAGTTGTACAACATTTTCAAGAAATTTACAGTATATTTAACTGTTTATGAGTTCTTAATAAATATTTAAAATTTATTATATACTCTTGTTGATACTTCATTTGAAAAAATTGTCGTTTGAAATGAAGATATACAATGTACTTCTATGATGTTTGTTTCACCAAAAAAATTCTTTTGTTTGTCTAAGGGAATTGATATATTTGTTGATTTGTTTCTCCCTTTATTTTTGCATGCGTCAGACTTTCCCTATTACTTCAATTCTTCTGAATTTACAAAACCCATCTTTTGATAGCAACCACACTAATTAGCTCGCTGCAGCATTGTTTAAAACATCATATGCATTCTTAACATAAAGCATGTTGGTAATTAAACATTAAATTCCATTCATATTGACATTATGAATCACAGTTATGCTACTAGTGATCCTTACAACATTCTAACATACCTAAATAAATTGTTGTTCTTAGATCACAATGTTAACACCGTGTCTTTGAGTTCTTGTTTCTTGAGTATGTTTGAATCGTTTTGTTGTTCCTTTCAGATTGTTTGCTCTTCCTGTTAGCCTTGCTTGCTTTAGTCAGTTCCTGTGAAATATCCTTTCCTCTGGATTTAGCTAAAACTTGTAAAATAATCATAAATTTATAGAAACAACATTGATTTATAACCAGATTTGAATTACTAGTCTCCTCGAGACAATTGAAATGTTAATACAAGAGAGTTCGTACTTAATATTTTCTTCAGAACAAAAATAGACAACAGTCTGATTACGAATCAAAATTTATATCACCTCCTTAATCTGCCTTAAAAGAAATAAATGGTGCAGACCTGAAAACGGCCAGTGTTACTCCTATTTCATGCAGCAAACTCTATTTGCAGGGGCTGCAATTAATATGCATAAGTTGTCATGCCTAATCAAGATGCTGAGACAGGTTCTGAAGTGCTCTGAAATACCCTCTAAGATTATTGAACTTCTGCAGAGAGATTTGTGACCACCAATGACTGTATATCATCTCCTTATCAGTTTACGCTGAAAGATATTTGACTCTTAACACCGTCTTCACAGTACTAGAATACTTCTGGGGTTTCGTCCAGAAGCCTCTTCTTCACAGGGGTTGCGTCCTGGAAGAACTCCTTCAAGGAATGCTTGCAGAAAGAAAATGACCAAAGATCGAATGCCAAACTCATCTCTCATGTGATTCTATATAGAATCCATCAGTACCCCAAAAGGCAAGCTTTCTGCCATATTTTGAATTCTAACTCGACGCCAAGGCAACATTCTAATTCCGCCAACCTCTTTGCCGAGAAAGAAATTGAAATCAACCAGCCAACCAGACTGGCCCCACGTTAATGACTGGAAAATAGGGGAGTAAGTTTAAATTGAATAATTATTATGTTGGACATAATATAAGCTTGGTCTCATTAATTAATTATTCCACCGTTCCCTTATTGTTTATTTATTTATGCTAGCCTTAGGGAACAAAAAGGCTAGACACACTTCACAGCTGGCTAGGCTCCAGAAGGGGACATGACAGTCCTCCCTCCAGGGATTGCTGGTCCTCCAGCAATTGCAAGTTGGGGTTTTGAAGATTTCGTCTCCTTCCCAAGTCGCATCCTCAATGGGCAAATCCTTCCATTTAATCATGTATTCTCAAACAACCTTATTTCTCAGCCCCCTTTCTCGCCAATCAGCAATACCTTCTGGAACCAAGACTAAATTCCCCTCTTCATCTAGAGGAGGCAGCTCGAGTGACAGCACAATATGTTGGCCCAATGCCTTTTTCAGGCAGGATACATGAAATACATTGTGGATCTTACTTCCTTCCGCCAGCTCCAGCTTATATGCAACTTCCCCTTTTCTTTTGAGGATCTTGTAGGGTCTATAGAAACGCGGCTTCAACTTTTCTGCACCGCTCTTCTTTATTGATGATTGTCTGTAGGGATGAAGGCACAGGAAAACTAAATCAGCAACCTCGAAAGACTTCTCAACACGATGCCTGTCTGCATATAACTTTTGTTGATTATGTGCATGTTCAATGTTGTCTTTCAATGCTCATAGAATATCTTGATAATTCTGAACCGTCTCCTTAGCTCTGGGAACTTTGGTATCTTCAAAGGCCAAATCCATGAATGAAAGGGCATCATACCCGTAAAGTGCTCTAAAAGGAGACATGCTTATGAACGCGTGATTGGTGGTATTGTAGCAATACTCATCCAAATAGAGCTATCTCACCCATGTACGCTGCTGCCCAAAGACATAGTTGCAAAGATACCCTTCTAACCACTTGTTCGCCACTTCCGTTTAGTCATCCATTTGAGGATGGTAACTTGTGTTTAGTGTTAATTCAGTCCCTACTAGCCTGAACAACTCTTACCAGAATACACTCACAAGTCTGTTGTCCTTGTCCCTGTCACTAACAATGGTTTTGGGCATCCCATGCAATCTAAAAACCTCTTTGAAAAATAGTTCTGCAATTTGTTGTGTTGAGGAGTCTGTGTGAACAGCAAAGAAGTGAGCATATTTTGTGAGTCAATCAACTACCACAAAGATGCAATCTTTCCCTTGCACATACAGGAGTCCACTAATGAAATCCATTAAGAGCCCCGTCCACGTCTGCTCAGGAATAGGAACTGGCTATAGAAGGCCTGCGGGAAATGTGTATTCTAATTTGTTTTGTTGACAAGATAAACACTCGCGGATATACCGCAGCACATCATCTTTTAACCCTTTCCATGTAAATCTCTCCCGTACCTGGCGATAGGTCTTATAGAAGCCTTGATGACCTTCCATGGGTGCATCATGCAATGCCCTTAATATCTTGACCTTCAATTTTGAACCAAGTACCAGGAAAATCATGTTCTTGTAATAAATGACATTGGCAATCACTAAATATCTAAAATATTGTCCCTTCCCATCCAACAAATCTGAAGCAAAAGAATTCTTCACATACTCAAAAATCAACTGGGATTTCCAATCAGCGAAAATCTTTGTGATAGCACAATGTCAGTTTCCTGGACAACGCGTCAGCAACCACATTCTTTCTAGCTTCAACATATTCTACATCAAAATCATAAGCTTGTACCTCTCACCCATTTCTGTTGCCGCTCATTTTGGTCCTTCTGATCTAGGAAATACTTGAGGCTATATTGAATCCTGGAAACTCCTGAATTCGCAGCCCGTCCTTCATTGCCAGACCTTCATCAATGAAATTATGTGTGGCTCCACAGTCCACTAAACACACCATTCGTTGTCCCTTTAGGACACATTTTAACCGAAAAGGACGGTTGTGAGGTACTCCAGACAATCTAGCAATGCAGAGAGTCTCTCTGGCTACAGTATCCTCTAATTGTATCTATTGTAGTTGATTCACCTGAACCACATCCTCATCGGTACTATCCCCTTGCTCCTGATATTCATTATTAGAGTGGACTTCAATCAAATGCACCTTGCCTTTGCCAAGGCAGCAATGACCCGGTTCCCATGGCTCTTTGCATGAGAGGCATAACTTTCTCCTTCTCAGTTCATTCCTTAATTCTTGTTCCACTTTGTTAGGCATGCTCTTTTGTTGTTTAAAATTTTTATTTTCAAATTTCCATGCACTGAAATTCTTCTTTGGTGGCTGATAAGATGGAGTCACATCAAGATCAAGTGTCAGTCTAATAACATCATCTAAGGTAGGTTTGTGAGCCTTAACTAATCCTTTCAGTTTATCACTCAAACCTTCTGTAAACAGCATTGTGACCTGCCTCTGTGGCATGTCTAGGACCATGACTGCAATCTGCTGAAAGTCATTAATGTAACTTTCCAAGGGACCCACTTGCTTAAGTAGTGCCAACTCTATGTAATAAACTTCAGTGTCCTTTTTGTCAAAACGTGTGACCAACCTGTTCACAAACTCCTCATATGAATGTATCATACCATGGTCCTGTGACACTAATCTGTGGTGCCACCAATCATCGGCCACACCTTCCAAATGCATTGCAGCAAATTATATGGCTTTATCCTCCTCCATTGGCTTGAGCGATAGGAATGTATCTAGTTTATGCCCCAAGACCTGGCACTAATTTTCCCGCTTCCATCAAATGTGAGTAATGGGACCTTATTTAATGCCTCCTTGAATTCTTGTGGTTGCGTGCTTTGCCTGTTTGGTCCTCTAGATTTCCTCTCTTGTCTTTCCAGTTGGAGTTTAGCCTTATCCCTTCGCTGGTTCATAAATTGATTTAAGTTTATCAATTGTCTGAGCTCCGCAGGAAGCATTTTGTACTTATCATGTGCTGCCATAACATCATCAGTAATATGGGTTTCTTCCTCTTGTTCTGGAACTGCTTCCTCTTCAACTGGACTTGGCAAGAATACCGGTCTAAAAGATATATCAGACCAAGTATCTGCAGCTCTAACAGTATTACAAGCAATTCTCCCATGATTTTCATTACCACCATCGCTTCCTTCCCCATCATAATTTTCTGTCTGAGGCTGTTAGATCCTTAAGTTCCTGATTTCAGCCAGGAGCTGTTGCTGAGATTGCATGAACATTTGCATCATCTGCTGTTTTTGTTGTGCCATCTGTGCCATAATGTCCTGCAAGCTAGGTTGACTACTCCATTTGCAGGGGCTGCGATTAAATTGCATTAGTTGTCACCCATGATCAACACGCTAAGATAGGTTCTGAAGTGCTGTGAAATACCCTCTGAGATTATCGAACTGCTGAAGCTAGATTTGTGACCACCAATGACTGTATATCATCTCCTTATCAGTTCACGCTGAAAGATATTTCACTCTTATCACCGTATTGACAGTAGCAGAATACTTCTGGGGTTTCATCCACAAGCCTCTTCCTCACAGGGGTTGCATCCTCGAAGAACTCCTTCAGGGAATGCTTGTAGAAAGAAAATGACCAAAGATTGAATGCCAAACTCATCTCTCGTGCGATTCTATATAGAATCCATCGGTAACCCAAAAGCCAAGCTTTCTGCCTTATTTCTAATTCTAACTCGACGCCTGGGCAACATTCTAATTCCGCCAACCTCTTTGCCAAGAAAGAAATTGAAATCAACCACTCGTCCACCCTGGCCCCACGTTAATGACTGGAAAATAGTGGCGTGAGTTTAAATTGAATAATTATTATGTTAGAAATAATATAAGCTTGGTGTAATGAATTAATTATTCAACCATTCCCTTATTGTTTATTTATTTATGCTAGCGTTAGGGAACAAAAAGGCTAGACGCACTTCACAGCTGGCTAGACTCCGGAAGGGGACATGACAACCTGTATGGTTTTTAAGCCATATTTGTCCATATTTTGTATCTTCTTAATATTTCACGGGTGAGAGCACCAATAGACTCCCTCAATAATCTATCAATTAAAAACAATATTGCATTTCTAGCCAATATATGTACAACATTTTCAAGAAATATACAGTATATTTTCTTATTTTTTAAGTTCTAAATAAGTGTTTAGAATTAATTATATGCTCTTGTTTACGCTTCATTTGAAAAAAATGTCATTTTAAATGAAGATATACAACATATTTCTATTGTGTTTGTTTCACCAAACATTTTTCTTTGTTTGTCTACGGGAATTGATACATTAGTTAATTTGTTTATTCCTTTCTTTTTGCGTGCATCAGACTTTCCCTATTACTTCAATTCTTCTGAATTTACAAAATCCATCTTTTGATAGCAACCAAGCTAATTAGCTCACTGCAGCAATGTTGATAACATCATATGCATTCTTAACTTAAAGCATGTTGGTAACTAAACATGAAATTCCATTCATATGGACATTACAAATCACAGTTATGCTACTAGTTCTTCTTGGCTGCCTACTAGGTACCACAACAACATTGTAAATATTTAACGGTGGAGAAATTGAAGTTCAAGATGACGCTCAGGAACATGCAAATTTTCAAGAATTCATTTGCATAGAACTTTTTCACTTCTTAAAAAAACTAAATCATGTAAAACATGCAGATGTATTTCTGAAGATAATACACAAGCAATCCACAATGTATTAATCAAGTATCAAATGAAGATTTATACGACAATTATGCTGGCTACATCTATTAATGCCCGATAAAACATTGTTGAATATAATTCTATTCCCACTTACCACAACCTTTCCAGAGCCAACGTCCAAACTATTGGATGTAAACCACTTTACCAATTCATTCTTATCTGCTTCAGTTCCCTGATTTTCCAATAAAAATATAACTCAAACTCAAAGGATCTCTCAGTCATCAAATTCAATAATGTTATTAAACCTTTCATGGAAAAGAATATTCATATATTACAATTTAAGCTGTACAAAAATTAGATTTGTATGTCCTGATAACGTTTTTCAAACATAAGTTAAATTTAGAAATGTCTAAAAATAATCTACATTAATACCATTGATGATAACTTCATATACTTTATGTAAGAACCTCATCCAATACTTAGTTTTCTACTCAACTTAAAGAAAAATAGATACGTATTACTTATAATAACTTAAGATAGAGAGTCTAGGTGTATTAGGAACACATTGAATCCAGGAAATAATTACTAGCATACTACTTCAAAATAGTCTTTGTAAGAGTTGTTTCTGGAAAGATCACTAGTTACAATAATGTCAGATCCATTTCATATTCTTTATATGTAAATTAATGTTTCAGAAAAAATCAAGTGTTGCATTCAGAAAGTTTACTGACAAATGAATAGGCCGTTATGTTGCCCAAATGTTAGGTGTTATTGTTGATCTGATATTACAAACAATAGTTCTATGATCGTTATAGCCTCAAGTATTTGTAAGATAGTTTTCAAACTTAACATGATTCACCTAGCACACACCTCATGTACATGGAGCTTAATAACATTCATGCAATTTTGAAATTGAGATAGAATGTGGTATGTGGAAAGCATTTTGGCTGCCAAATAAGGAGAAATGTCTAATTTTACACTTTTAAAAAGACAAACTCTCAAGGACATAAAAGGAAAAAACTATACGAGACTCCTTCGAAAGCATGAAAGGATATAAGTGGAGCCATCTTGCCTTTGGTACACAACAAGAAAATATTGGAAACTTCCATGAGGATATAGAGACAAGAATACAAGCACATGAAATAGTGCAAATAACGGCGCATAAGGCTCAAAATTATTTTTATTGTGAAAGGAAAGTGTTCGGACAATTCCTTCGTGAATTTTAAGAAATGCTTGCAAGGGTTTGTGTCATGTCCCTCCTATTGAGCCTCATTAGTGATCAATTTTAGAGTACTCAATATGATCCCCATGGACCATTAGCTTGCCTTGCAAAGGGGTCATTATCTAGGGCGGTGTTTCTTGGCGGCATCTTTAGGCAAGACCTATACAAGTTTAGCTTGTGGCACCAACTTTGGGCCACCTTTTTTTCAGGTGGTGTGAACCTCATACATATATCGGTCTTCTTGGAGCAATTAGATATCATCAATCTACTCATTTGTTTTTTCATTTCTTGCAATTCCGAACAGAAATTGGCTTTCTAAGATTGCAATTTCGGAGGTGCAAGACCCTCCCTAGTCTGCCTAGCCAATTTGGTGAAGTCTCCATTGGAGATCAAATTGGTGCGATCAAAGGGCTATGATCTTGGAAACAACATATCCTTCAGTGCGTCAACGATCAAGTAGACAGTGATACATTGATCCAAATTGGATATCACATCATTCATATAATTGTGGCAATCAGTCATTCAATGCCGGTGACATCCTTTGCACTTGCCGAACAGACTTTTAAGTGCCAGCGACATCAATTGCATTCAGTGATTAGACTTTAAGAATCAGCGTCATCATTCATTTGCATCAACATATCTGCATATTTGCATTAACATATCCGCATTGTCATATCAGCAGATGCAATTCCATATATCTGCAATCGGCAATAATCAGTACTTGTCGTGACATACATTCATCCCCAGACACCAACAGATCAAATATACCGACACCAGCATATCAAACATACCGATATCTACATCTCGAGCATACAGACATCTGCATATTGGGCATCCTGCCATCGACACATCGGACATACTAATATCCTTCTACGACTTCTAGCGCGGAGTAGCCGTTAGAAGGCTAAGGTACAAGACTTCTTGAGCTTTGTCATGATTGTAATAGCAAATATGTCTATTTTAACATTATTTGCAATCACAAATTGCTAGTCTATCTTTGTCTATCTTGTCTATGTTTGTTTTTGTATGCTTGGGATATTTCAGTGGCATTAGAGCCTTGACCCTACCAACCTACAAGGATGAGGTTAATGAGAGAGAGAAGACAAGACTATATAGGTTATCAGAGGAGAAAACATCACTCCCTAGACAGAATGGGGGATGTGTGTGATGTCCCTGATTTAGCAGGTGTTTGGGGATGTGATTGTTATCCCATCATTGTGACCCTCGTGGGTTAATGACTTGAATTGGGGGATCTTAGGTTGAGGACTTACTATTTTTAGTAAGTCTATTTCTAGCAATTTCCTTTTCTGGCAAAGTGTCTGCGCATATGGTTTGCAGTGCAGTTGATCAGAGTTGGATTAAAGTGAATAGAATTAATTAATTAAGTATATCTTAATTAATTATCTTGTTGAGTTTTTATAATTCAATTCATTAAAATATTAAGGTTATTTTAATGGGGCTTATGTTGGGCATTTTTCATTAAATGCTATAAAGGATGATATCTTTTATTATTTTGAGAATGTCCAAAGTTGAGGGAGGTGATCTTTTAAGTTATGAATTGAGTGTGGAGGAAGATATAAGTTTTGAGCCTTCTTCTTGAAGCTGGGGGATTTTACTTAAAGCTTTCGAAGCTTTCTTGGAGACCATCTTTTGAACACTTATGTTTTTTTTCCTATGAAGACAAGGGTTTCTGAGTTTTCTTGCTAATTGAATTGATAATTCGATTTAGCTTCTTGTCACTTTGAATTGGAATAATTTTCCAGTGAATTGTGAGTAGCTGCACCTACAATGCTGATTATTTGAAGGGATTTAGTGAACGACATTTATAGTGGTTCGAAGTTAGAGGTTGGACGCCATCGGTTGGGAAATTCATTTCATGTTTCTTGTTGGACGTGCATATGGAGTGAGCTGCATCCATTCTCATCAACCGCCGATGACTCTGCATTAGCCGCGGCCAGCTTTGGGAAATGCGTACAACGTAGATGATGGTTGTTGTCTATATTTTATTGCGCTGCCAGGGTATTGTTATTTAAAATAATTATATGGTTTCAATTGTCAGAGGTTATACAAACATATTGAATTAAGTGTGGTTTATGATTGCCAACGAAAGAACTTTTCATATGTTTCAGCTTTTTTGCGATTTCTATCTTGTTCTTGAAAAACACAAAAAGAATATATAATTTTTTTCGCAAAACTTCAAAAACAATACAAAACCAGAATATAAAAGTTGGTTGCAGTTGCATTTCTAGTGACAGAGCCAGGCAGGCTCATTACAGTGATATCAGAGCTTTCATCTTGCCAGCCTACAAGGGAATTGGGCTTAAATAATGGAGGGTGACAGATATAGACAAGGTTGTCATTATACATGCAAAGGTAGGAATTCTCGACCACCCGGTGATCAGGAACAGGGGAATATGGGAGATAGAATTGAAGGTAACAGGTAGTGAGGATGACAGAGAATCAAAGACAGTGTTCAGGAACATTGCTCGAAGTCAGCAAGAGTTGGCAGTTGGCCAACAACAGATGGCTACTGTCTTGCAAAATCTATCAGATACCTTGCAGCGTATTTCCTTGCCTCGAGATCAGGGCAAAGATAGAGATGTTATGAGTATCTCAATTGGTTCTCACGGGTCCAGAGTTGATTTGACAGGTACACAGGATAGGCCTCTACGTCCTACCTTCTTGAGACCAGAGATAGATACTGTTAGTTTTGATGATGAGCCTTCATTTGCTAAGGACATATTGGCTTTACATACTAAGTGGGATGCTTTACCTCACGAAGTAAAGCAACATCTTAATTTTGATAGGTTCACGACTCAGAAGAGAGAGCGGTCTAAAGGTAGAACCGATGGGAGACAGAGACATGTAAATCATGAATTGAGACAGGCAACCAGCAAATTGACTTCGACGCATTTTGATGGAAGTGGCAAGATGATAGCCAGGGCTTGGATTCACAAGCTGGCTACCTACTTGTCCTTGCGTCCTATGTCTGAAGAGGACGCCATCAGATTTGTTGTTTTGCATTTAGATGGTATAGCTCATGATTGGTGGTACCATGGGTTGGTCTTCTTACACCACGATCAGATTGTGACCTGTCAGGAGTTTGTAGATGGGTTAGTAGAAAGATTTGACAGGAAGGACCCAGAGTCCTATTTCAGGGAGCTAGCACAGCTCAAACAGACAGGCAGCTTGGAGGCTTTTATTAGTGAGTTTCAAAGAGTATCAGTTATGGTTTAGGATATTTGAGAGAGGAGGCGTGTTATGTTGTTTATTGAAGGGTTATTAGCAGTGTTTACCGTCACGGGTAACTTATAGTAATTGCATAGACAACAATTACATACTCAGCATGTGATATAAAAGGTTACTGTATTAATCATAAAGTTCCGTACATTGCCACCTTCTTCATCAAGAGAATAAGTTCATATATATAACATCCGAAGGGACACGACCAAAACGTCGCGTTGTAACTGCCTAACCCTTCGGTGACTAACAACCTAGATTAACATAATACTATATTTCATGACACCCGTACATACAATTATTCCACCAACATCATCCCCCCCAAAAGAACAAGTCGACTCCGACAACTTAACAAAATGGAGATAATGTCCAGTACAAAGAACACAAAAGCCAGCTAAGTAGAAGTGGAAGGGGGCATCCCTTGAACCGATGGTTGGGACGCTGAAGAAGTAACCCTCTGCCTCAACTGATAGACTTGTTGTGTCCGGATGTTCAGATCCGTCTGGAGCTGCGAATTGACCTCAACTACTTCCTTTAGCATCAGGGTAACATCCTAGAACTCTGTATCCTTCTAAGCTAACTGTCCCTCTGCAAGGCTCCTGGCGGTGTGGGCTGCCTCTAGTTGTGTCAACAGGTGTGTACATTCTACCTGCCAGGCACTCCGCTCTGCGGCTAACTCAGCGGCTATTTCCTCCCGAGATCTCTCTGCTGTGGCCCGAGCCTGTTCCTAAGCCTCTCCTTGTTCCCGTGCCGTGAGCACTGTCTGCACCAACCGCCGACCCTTATCAATTACCAACTCCAGAGTGCTCGTGTACTCTGCCAGATCGTCTGCCATCAACACTTCTACCGGTTTCCCTTCCCTTGCCGGCACCTCGGCTGCCTCTGGCTCTACACTCTGTCGGTCACCCACATCATCCAATGTGTCTTCCGTTACTTGGAAGTCCTCTCGCTGGGGAGATAAAATCGCGGATCCCCGTGCTACCGGTGCGAGGGATCTCTGTGCCAAGAAGGCACTGGCACACCCTAACACGGATGGACCAGTTCGACTCACAGGTGTCGGCAACTCCTCCCTAGGCCCCTTTCCATCCATACTGTCATGGTTGGACTCGATCAGCACTGAGTCCTCAAAGGTCACCACCGGCTCTGCTCCTGTCATCTCTAGCCGTACCTGGCCTGGCTCAGTCCCATCCTGCTCCATCATCTCCCTCATGTCTCTGCCAGGAAGGATACTCTCGCCATCCCCTGTCTCTGGCCCTGGAAGCGCCTCCATGATGGCAACTCTCTCGACTATAGAGGCTCCCGCTAATGTCACAACCGGTAAAGACAGCTGAACTGGGGCCCGTGCTTGGCCGAATGCGGGAATGGCTGTAGGACCAGGAACCAAAACCACTGGTGTCCCGCTAGAGGGTACGGGACGTGGAAATACTAGCGGTGTAGCTATGATCACCTGTACTTCCTCCTCATCATCATCCTCCGGGTTGCTTCCCTCCTCAGATGTCGCTTCCCTGCCACTATCTGTATCTCCATGATCCCCACTGACTTCCGTCCCCTGCCTGGTTCGTTTGGAACCAACTCCTACCTTCTGACCTCCAGGCGTATCCAGATGACGCCATCTCATGATTGGGGGTTCGCCTTCCATCCCGGGTTCCACCTTAATCTCGGAGGATAATATCTCTTCTGGGATCTACTGCACAGCTGCATCCAAGAAAAGCCCAATCGCATAATGCGGCATGTAAAAGGTACGGTGCTGAAGGGTCATGAAAGCGTACATGCGTTCGGCCAACACAGTCGCCCAGTCGTACATTCTGCCACCAAA
>MU221093.1:385072-396328 GCA_018584345.1 Thuja plicata
TAATTAATATTTATAAAATATTAATTAATAATAAAGCCACATTATTATAATAATACTTTATTATTATAATAAATTAGAAGTTGTTAATTAAAAGAGTTGTGAACTGAAACTCTTTTTGGGAAACTGTAGCCAAGGATGGATTATAAATATGAGCTCATTTCATTGGGAGGGCATCAATTGATTATATTATATTTTGTTTGTTTTCTCCGAGGAGAAGTTCTGATCTGTGCCCTTGCTGAAGTATAAGGGTCAAATTGGCTTCTGGAAGACTGGTTCTTCTAAAGTTAATCTCTTATTGGTTGTTGAAGTATAACCAATCCTTCTTTTTCCATACTGTTTGCCTGTTACTAGAGGAAGAAGTAATTCTGAAATTGTTCATGCACACTGAGGGTGCGAATTGATTTGGAAAGTGATTCATGGCTGCTGGAATTGCATCATCGAATTATTAATTCGATTGAAGGGTTTATGCTAAATTGGATATTGCTGATCCAATAAGTGAAGGCTACCATCACTACGGCTGAAGGGAAGTTGTAGCAATTGTCGTGGTGACGTTATTGAATAGAGGCTGTGTGTAGAAACCTGGAGGCTGCCCGCGTGGAAGGGTAATTGGCATGGGATTTGTTAAGTACCAAAGCCAGCAGCACTAGCCATGGTCACCTAGTATTTCCAGCCACGCCATCAAATCCATCAACACGCAAGGAGCAGTGGTTGTTAGCATCACGTGGAGTCTGCCAGCGTTTGAAACGGCTGCCTGCTGAAGCCCGTGGGTGCTTAGTCATTCCTGCACGTGGTGAATTAGTCCCTTTAGCATTCACGTCAAGGGTTAACGTGAGATGCCAGCTCAGCAATAACAGGTTCCTTAATGTTTTGGATTTTCTTTTGAAGCAAATAATAAACGTCCATTCTGGATATGTGATGTATTACATGATTAAATATTTAAATTTAATGCATTTGGTGAAATATCATTATTGAAATTTAAATCCAAAGCATAACGATTTTTCTTCAGTTGGCAAAACATTGAATTTATAAGAGAATTGGAGTAAGAGCTGGACAGGCTCATTACAGCGGTATCAGAGCTTGCCTGCCAACTGTTCGACAAAATGCCAAACTAATGAATTGAAAAGGGAATTGATGTTGAATTTAGTTATGACTTAGACAGGGACTTTACAGTGGTAAGACATTCCCTTCAACAGTCCATTCCATTGCAAATGGAAGACTATTAATTATTCCAGCCCCATTGCAATCTTATTGAAATAATGGTATTAATGAAGAAGAGCGAATAGAAGGATATGACAAGAAGCAAAAGAGTGTAAGATATTATAGAATCAACCTCAGCATTCTCTCTTGATTTTATAGAACATAAATGCATGATGCAAAGCTGGATGATAGACCAATCCATCACTTCAGAGTTAAAGGAAGCATGAAATAGTAAAAACCCACTACAATGAAGTTAAATCCAGGAACTGGTGGAAATTTGGCAGTCATCTTGGCCTTGGTTGGCAATGATTGGAATCCCATACCAAACTTATCAGCATTCAGGACATTCATGGACTACAAGGATGCTTTTGCATGAACATACAAAGACTAGAAAGAAGTCCCACCTGAATTTTGTGTTTGTAAGATATGTCTGGTACTATGGGCACAACTAGAATGGAGAAGACCATATACAATTAACTAAAAGTACGCAACCAAATTCCTAGAAGAAATTGAAAAGATGCTCCATGCAGATGTTATCTTTGGAATGGAGGCAAATGATCGGGCATCTCCCATAGTTATTTCGAATAGACAATCGAAAAAAAGGAATAGGTGTAGATTTTTACAGTCTGGAATCAGTCACAATCAAGAACCCACTTTATATTCCATTTACAAATTTTGTTCTTAAAGAAGTGGCAAAACATGAAATTTGTTCATTAATCGATGGGTTCCCTGGATACAACCAAATAGGCATAGGCAAAAAAGACAACATGAAGTCCACTTTTATGGTGGAAGATGGAGTCTACGCTTATAACTGAATGCAGTTTGTACTCTGTAATACTTCAGCTACATTCTAGAGAATCATCCTACACATCTTTGATAAGACAGCCTCGGGTGATTTTAAACCTTTCCTAGATGATTGGTCAATCTACAATGACTAAGAAACAGACCTAAAGGCCTTGAAAAGGTCCATGCAGTGAAGTATAGTTGCTCACTTAGCACTAATGCCAAATAAGTGTAGATTCACAGTGACAAGGGAAACTTCTTGGTTACATTGCCTATGATTCATAAACTGCTCTAGAAATTCCAAAACAGTTCACCAATTAGGGATTTTGTAGAGAGCAAACTATGAAGGCAAATAAATAACTGACATTCATTAATTTCAACGGATACATATCATGAAAATAAAAAACTGGGACAATGCCACAAAAAGGAGACAAACAGAATCAAAGTGGAGAAACCCATTGTGAGTAAAAATTCCACCAATTGTGTAAGAAACTTCACTTAGTACTCCAATTTGGCTTGTTACAATTGATCATTAGCCAGTAGACTTACTACAGAGACTGCAAACACTATTACACAATGAATTACAAATCAAATCTGGAACCTTTATTTCTTTGTTACATTGACAGTCATAACATGAGCTCTAAAACTGACAAATGCTCCAAATATCTATAAAAATCTTCAAAGAGATACAAAGCAAATAGGCTGACAAACTATGAGTTTGATTGTACTTAGGAGAATTCTAGTTTTGTTGTCCCCAATTAAGTCTAATTTGATTTCTAGCATATGGAATACCCATCCTAGTTTTTACACATCCTTCATTAGCAACATTAAAGGGTAAACAAAAACAATACCACAATCCACCTGCAACCTACTCTACCCCTACTGCTCCAACTTCCACAGTGAATATATGGTTCCCTAGGCACAAAAGATTCATCTTAAACGTACCTTCCAATATGGATCTAAGGTGTAATCAGCACCAACAGATGTTCTGGGGCCAGTCCATGTGCTTTAAGAAAATGAATGGCCATGGATTGCCACATTCTAGAACCTGTTTCCCAAGAAAATGGGGTTTCTAGGGCCACTTCTTGCCTCCGATAAGCAACCAGCACAACCAACAAAAATAATATTTTAAAAAATAAAAACTAATAATAAGTAACCATTTAGCATTGTCCATAATAAATCTATCTACATTTGTCACCTGAGCAATACATTGAGATGGACTTCTGCAGTTTCTAACTGAGGTCGTTCACAATTCTTCTGCCATACAAACTTGGCTTCTGGTATCCCCTAATTGCTTCTGATAGTCTTAAGTGAATTCTCCCTTACCAATAAAACTAAGCATTTTACTTCCAGTAGTAAAATTCGGGAGTAGAGCTTGAATATGATTGTAAAGGAAGAATGATTTATATATTTTTTGTAATGTATTTTGATTCAATAGTTCTTGCAGATATGGAAATACAATAAACTTTTCTCATCAACTAAACCTTCAGCATCCCAGCTTCTTGGTTCCAATGCAATTTCATTTAGCTTCTTATTTCCCATTTCCAGTTTTAAAAGAGGTAGAAAGCCTAAGCACAAAACTAGGATGTTCAGTGTTCCAAATTATGACTGTTCATCACAGAAAATTATCAATTGCATCCTTGAGGTATGTGACAATGTAAAGCGCTATGATACAAGATTACTTATATAAATCAGATGGAAGATGACCCGGAAAGCTTGATGACAACGTTGTTATTCATGCATCGGTAATTTCATTGATAACATCACCGAGACACCTATTGACATATTGTTTAAGACTACATGAATATAGCATCTTTGCTTACTAGGTCAATCTGTCAGCCTATCAACCCTCATTAATGCAGATGAACTCTTATAAATGAGACTCAATGACGTCATTTAGAACATGTCAAGAAAAAATGGCTTCAAAGACACTAACTACCATTCAAATCTAGCTCCTTGGGCCTCCCTCTCTCTCACACGTGAAGCATTGCATTTTATCCAAACTGCACTCACTGCACATAAACAATTGCTTGACAAACTCTCTTTTAAAGAATCAGGCACTTGTAGACCAGAGTTTGTCCTTGCATGCAAATACTTCCCGACATAGATGCATAGCTCTACACATGTATTACCTTGTCAAAAGCACGACGTGCTTCTTTCGATCCTGTACCAACAAAGGGTATGCCTGCCTTTTCAAGGAGTTCCTGAAAAAAAAAATGAATCTCAAATGAGTACGCTTTGTAATAAAAAATATTGGCCATATCTTTGATGGGCTGCTTTCCTCTACAAGCAACACAACCCTAGCCCCATTTAACTCAAGAAAGTCAACAAAATATTATGCCATTTGACATTATTGTCGCCTGGAGGCATGGACCTATGGTTATGCAGAGAGCAAACATTTGAAACAAGTACAGGAGTAAATGATAAAGATAAAGCTATATTCTATATAAATACAGTAACCAGAAGATGTAAGTATTGGGACAGGAACAGGCTCCTCGTATTGGTACTGAAATCTCCTGGTGACTATGCTTGAAATCAATTTTTCCATGACATGCTCACTGTTTAAGAATCAAACAAACCTGAATGCTCCCGTCTTCACCAAACTGGCCATGTATCAGTGGAAATACAATATCTGTGCAGGAAGTAAGGTGTTCCATGAACTCAGACATTGATTTGAAACCCTGAGCTAGACTGCATACAACAAAAAGAATTCACTAGGTAAAAAAGAATAGCAACAAAAAGTCACAAGGTCAAATCTCTCAAGTAGTATCTTCTATTAATTCTTTACTTAAACCGAGAGGCATCTTACGGTGGCAGCAGAAGTCAGAAGCATCGGATGTAACAAGTCACGACCATGGAAAAAAAAAGCTCTTACCTTTTAACTTACATTTGACAACCATTTACACATCGAAGTATTAATATTTAATGATAACATAAGATTAGTGATGCCAATTAATATTAAAATAGCTCTTAAGTAAAATATAAAGTACATATATAATTTATTTTCATTTAAATAAATAAAAATACAAATGAAATTTATAACCTACTTTTTATTGGATTTGAGATATAGGTGGAATAGGTGCCTGGACAATGATATCTCTCAGTGTCTTTTACATATGTTTATCTAAGATAGGTATACTAGTATTTTATATATTACAAAAATTGCAACATAACCTTCACGCTAAGAAGCCTTAATTTCTCAGTCAATAACATAGCGGAAAAGGAACTTTACACTCCTTCGAAATGAAAACTTTTTTTCAACGTTTAGCAACTTCCATATCAAATACACAAATGAAATTTTCATTTTGAAGCTTGAAATGTAGCAGATCATCAGGTAGTGAGCAAATAATACATTGAAATTTCATATCTAATACCCAAGTCCAAAGACAAATAATTATTGACAATTGTAGAGGATAATTGATGGCATTAATATGATTTTTCACACAGTTTCATTCCCCTCCATATTATTATGCATTGTATGACTATGGAAACCATCAATCCAAAGTTCACAAGGTATGTCCAAGTGATGTCAAAGGAAAGAGTGATGTTACTACATGTACAGAGACATGATGCAAGATTATTCATTTATTTTTGCTAAAGGAGAAAAATACTATTAGGAGAAAACAATTTACAAAAGCCCTAGTCCTTTAATAGCTAACATCATGAAACAGAAGCACGCCAATACAACCAACTTCGAAGAAGCATTTAGAACAGCAGCATGGAAACATAGCATAGGAATAAAAACGTGACAATCCTATGCTGTTAAAAATCTATTGTTTTAATGCTGACATTGAGGGAATAATTTTGTTATATAAAATCTCAAAACATTTTATGGAACAAGGATCCTAGATGCTTAGTTTCAGAAGACCAAACATTATTGAGATTACACAAGTTGCTAACAAAATCCTACCAGCTACCAGCCAACGGTAAGCTTCTTTTCAGCTATAGCATGTTGCTTATTTGCAATAAGTGTGCCAGCTCCAAAAATTGCAGTAACAATTGGCGATGGGGATGAAGAAAGTCCCAAATGCTATATGAGCTCAGTGTTATATTATGGTCTAATTAGCTGCCATTAATGAAGAAATAATTGCTAATCAGATATCATAGTTGCAGGCAATGGATGTGTCCCATTAGAGGATGCACTATTTGCATTTCTGAGACTGAGATGTGTTTCTAAGAAGGAAAACAAATACCAGGCATCACAAGTGCATTTCAGGGTAACTATGTTAAATATAATTTAAAATGCTGGCAATGTTTCAACGAGATAACCAGTGCAAAACACAGATTTGCCCCCATTCAGGAGAGCCATCTTCAAAATGGATACCGGATAATAAAATAGCTATCAACAGTCCAACTGTGAGTACTAACAAATCAGAGCATTATATATGGACAATAACAGAAACAAACTAGAGTTGACCAATCATATAAACAATCATAGGAAACCAAGTAGCAAATCAATGATCATGCAGAAGAAGCAAATTAACAAAAAGTTGCTAAAGCATAAATTTCAAAAGGGAATCTACTCAATACTGTTTGTTCTCATCCTTTCTTAGCTCCATGTAGATTTTGCCTTTATTGACTACTAACAGTGAATCTCATTTTTTATACTGAAAAGTGAGAATAGGATTTCCTCTATCATTAAGTGATAGCCCATTTTGGTTTCTTTGCTAACCTGCCAAGTTTGAAATCAAAATCAGCTGGAGTATTTGAATACATCTGTCCAAAACAAAAACAAAAAAAAAAAAGTTATTATAAACATTTATAATACTGCAAAAGCATAAGGAGAGAATGTCAAAATTAACCCAAATCTTGAACCAGGATCTACTAAGTCAAATTTTATATCATAAGGAGGAACTATCAATTCTAAATGACTAGTGACCTTGTTCTCATCTACATGCCTCTGAGATATTGACTTAGATTTATTTTCTCTACAAAGAACCAATCGTGCAGCCAACAGGTAACTAGTAATTACATTCAGAATAATTTGTCAACAATATACTACTATCTTTTGATATGACTCGGGAACATACAAATTGGTAATTTGAGCTTGTCAAACAAAATTAAATATGCCAAAACTGTCTTTTCACATCACTACTTAAAGTTATTTAAAATCAGTGTACCCCGGGGACGCGTCCCCCCCAAAATCCCCAGCATTTCCGGAATGGGGATGCACATGGGAACGACGTTCCGGCATCCGCAGCGGCGCCACCCAAATCGTCCACCGGAAACCCGGCGTTCCCGAAGGGGACAGGGGGAGGTCCCAGAGGGGACGAAACAGCGTCCCCAAACCCCTGAGGGACCCCCAGGAGTCCCTCGTCACGACAACTACATAAAGTGCATTGTTAAAATAAAAAAACATTTTTTATTTGTTTTATGGGTTCTATTCTAACCCTAGGGGTAAGTGGGGCCCATCTCTTGTGTTATATTCCTTCAAAACACTATCAAGCTTCATTTCTATTCTTTTTTTCCTTTCACTACATTTTGGGCCTTGGCATTTTGATTTTGTAGTTTGTACTAGTTTTGATATTCATATCATGCTACTCAATGTAATCATTTTTATGATTAGATACTCACACTTTTGATATCTATTACATAATAGAACTCTTCCATTTGCTGATTCGAGTATTTAAAATTTTATTGTTCAATGTTCAATGTTCCATGTTCAAGTATTTAGTAATTCTAATTTACTATTTTACAGTTACTGTTTTACATCTTTATGTCTTATATTGTTATACATCTTTTCATAACTAGCATTTTAAGTACCACATGTAAAGTATATAGCAGACATAGAGATTGAATTATAGCAGCAGATTGGAAGGCATCATCAAGGAGACTCTACAGCAGACTTTAAAACCGGGTATTATCTATTCTTCTATTTATCTATATTTTGGAAAGGGCCTAAATCTTAGTTCTACACGATCATCTATAGATTGAATTTTTCCTTTCAAAGTCTGAAATCTTAACATGGTATCAGAGCTTTGGTGAGTAAAAAATCTACTTTCATATTAAGGAAATCAATCTAACACTTTTAAAACTAAGAAATTCAATATGACAAATGGAGTTAGACCAGAAGATAGACTTGAAGGAGCCATAAACTTCTTATCTTGGAAAATTAGAATATTGATTGTCTTCAGAGAACTAGAATTAGATTCAATTATAGAAAATCCTCCTAAAGCTGAAATGGATGTAAATGAGACAGGTGAATGGAATAAGAGTAATAACAAAGCTATGAGATTTCTAATTGACAGTGTAAAGGACCATATCATACCCACCATCTCCTGTCTAGAGTCAGCCTATCTAATGATTTCTACATTATCAGGAATGTTTGAAATTAGAAATACAAGTAGAATTATGACTCTTAAAAATAAAATTTATCAAATCAAGACGAGTCAAGGAGAATCTATTACATCATACTTTATGAGAATTACTGAGTTAAGAAATCAATTGGCAACTATTGGGCACACCTACGATGAAAAGGAACTATCTATGATTGCACTTAATGGATCACCTCTCTCATGGGACTCCTTTATACAAGGAATCAGTGCACGTCCTAAACTGCCTAAGTTTGATAAATTAAAAATTTGTTTGTCTTCAAGAAGAATCGAGACTAATATCTAGAGGTTCAAATTTTAAAAAAGATCTTCAAATCTTATACTCACAATCAAGAAGGAAAGACGATTTAAAAAGAAAAAAGATAATTTCAAGACAAAGGAGAAAGAAACTTTAGGAACAAAAGGAGAGATTATCAAAACAAGCAAGAAGGGAATTCTCTCAATAACGGATGGAGAGGAAGAGATTATCAAATCAAGCAAGAAGGGAACTCTCACAATAATGGATGGAGAGGGAGAGACTATCAAAACAACAATTTTCAAAAGAGAGATCTCTCTAAGGTACAATGCTATAGATGTGACAAACTTGGTCACAAGGCAGCAAATTGTCCAGATTGAAACAATCATCAAGCCTCTATTGCAAAAGTAAAGAAACAAGATCTGAACACTTTGTCCTTTAGTCTTCACCTTGAGAGGGAGTTTATATATGGGCCTTCGTGAACTTAAAAGTTATGTTATAAACTCTTTCTATTTCCTTGTTAGATCTTGCAATTTTGTTTTCTTGAAGAGATATCATATCACTTGTTATAAATAAATCAAATGTTACTATCCATTGAGAATATGATTCTTCGCTATGTTAAATCTAAATTATTATGTGGTGAAAATATGATTTTTTGTTGTTATACTAATATTTGTTTTTTGAGAGTTGAGGCTCTTGATATAAGAGCGTTGAAGCTCTTGATATTTGAGCATTGAGGCTCTTGCATATTTGAATGTTGAGGCTCTTGAGCGTTGAGGCTCTTACATATTTGAGCATTGAGGGTCTTGAGCGTTGAGCCTCTTGCATTTTGAGCGTTGAGGCTCTTGTATATTTGAGCGTTGAGGCTCTTAGATATTAGAGCAATTTAGGCTCTTGGATAGAATCACCAATGAAGACTATCTTTTAGAAAACTTGTGGATGTGACTTCTGAGAACTTGTGGATGGGATCTCATTTGGAGGAGATTTACACTTTGAGGTTAGTGTTTTATTATTTGAATTTACATCTTGTGAAGATGCTTCCATTATTGTTTTATCTTATAGGTTGAGACCTATCGATTAAAGTTTTGATGATGCTTCTTGTGATTACATAGATTTGAGATCTATTGTTGTATTGATGATGCTCCTTACATAGATTAAAGATCTATTGTTATGTTGATGATACTTTTTCTTACATAGATTTGAGATCTATTTTTATGCTATACATAAAGTTGAGATCTATATGTGATTATTGTTTACATCTTGAGGATAACAATTCATGTATTATATCTATTGTGACAGAGATCTACATGAGGTTAATGTTATTAATCTTTCCCTCAAGTCCAAGAGGGAGTGTTAATATTTGTGACCTTGAGACAAAGATAAATTACATTGCAAATAATTATTAATATTATTGTATTGGAAAAGATCAAATTAATACTATGTATATTTAGATCAATAATAAGTATGCTACTTATTATTAATCTTATTATACATATTATTATATTGCATATCATATTATATTTGTCAAGAGGGACGAATTGCGCATAAAATATTATATTTGTCAAGAGGAACGACTTGCACATAAAATATTATAATTGGCAAGAGGGACGACTTGCATATTAAATATTATATTTGTTAACGAGGGACGACTTGCATATTGGATATTATATATCTGGCCGACTTGCTTGTGCAAGTCAGCTGCATTAATAAGGAAGTCACACCTCTTGAATGCATATCAAGGTGGAATATGGTGTGAATATGGAAAGCATCAAAAACATAACATGTCTGCCTAATTCGCACCATAACAGCAGATAAGCAGATAGATTTTAATCTGATCCATAGCAGTAACAATTCATACTAAAAATTACAGCCATTCCTAGAGGATGAATAGCAGACCAAAAGCGCAGTATATAGTGAACTTAAAGGACAACACAAAGCAGATTTGGAGGATGAAATAAAGCAGACATACAGGCTGAATTATAGCAGCAGATAGGAAGGCATCATCAAGGAGACTATACAGCAGACTTCAAAACTGGGTATTATCTATTCTTCTATTTATCTATATTTTGGAAAGGGCCTAAATCTTAGTTGTAAAAGATCATCTATAGATTGAATTTTTCCTTTCAAAGTCTGAAATATTAACACCCCCTACCCGGTAACTTGTCCCCCTGTCCCCCAAGGCGGTGTAGCTATGTTTAAAATAAATCCTCAATTGGTGCATGCATGCCTAAGTTACCACATTCTCTACCTGAAGGCTGAAGTCGAGATTCGATTCGCAGGAAAGTCTGATTCAATGCGAATTCGTTGTAAAGTCTGCCGCAGACTGAGAAATTCGTTGTAAAGTCTGTCAGAAGGACCCGGTCAGACTTTCTAATGAATTTGGCGAGAATTTGGTTTAGGAGAAACTCCAACGCTAAGAGACAAATCGGTTTTTGGAAAGAAAAACTCAAGAAAAAAGCTCACACGACAATCCAAATAAGCTTCTTCCAGTCTGGAATCTGTTTGTTGAGATCGCCTCCTCAGTAGTTTACCGCAGGCTATACCAGGGCGTCTGGAGACTCACGACACTCCCATTAATCTATGATATCCTTGAAATATTAAACGCTAGCCTTAGTCGACTAACCAAGCTTCCGTTCCATTAATATTTGCGATCGTGTTTATATATTTTCCAACCTTTGGTCAAACTTTCAATAATCTAATGTTGCGATC
>MU221093.1:443786-461690 GCA_018584345.1 Thuja plicata
GCACAGAACAACAAAGTACCAAATATGAAACAATTGCCAGAGAAAGAGATTATGACTAATAGAGTACTTCGGATTTGCCAGATCCGATACAAGCAGAGCAAACAGAGTAGGGTGAGGGTGAATCCCATCGAAACTGCAATAGGCCAAATAGGGAAGGTCTTTCACTTCCGAAATGGCGCACACCAGAACTCCAACCGGAATTCGCAACAATAATAAGATATCAAATTCAACATGCTAAATACATCCTAAAGGCCGGTCATAAATACCCGTCGGGAAAACCCCGGAGGTGTACAAATAAAGCCGACACGGCAACACTAACACCTACACTAAAATAAAAGATGGGTCGGGATAAACTAAATCGACCGGGACCCAAATACAAGTTTATTTTATTTATTAATAATGGGGACATTACATTCATCTCTCAATCTAAGTATGCACGGGCTCTGCTGGACAAATTCAAAATGCAGGATAATAAACCTGCATCTAAACCTATGGAGTTTGGTCTCAAGTTATCAACCAAATCTGGCTCTCCTATTGAGAATGAATTCGCATTCAGACAACTCGTGGGTAGTTTGATATATCTCACCACCACAAGACCTGATCTCAGCTTTGTTGTAAGTTACATATCTCGCTTCATGACAGCTCCCACGTCAAATCATCGGGCTGCGGCGGAGCGCATCCTACGCTATGTCAAGGGCACACCTAATTTTGGTATCCTCTACTTCCGGGTATGTCTTCAATTTGGGCACAAGTGCTAATACTTGGACGAGTAAGAAGCAGCAGGTCATTTCTCTTTCCTCAACGGAAGCTAAATATCAGGGAACAGTCAAAGCAGGTTGTGAGGCAGTTTGGCTTCGTAGGATGGTTTCCAACGTCCATATGCCTCAGGCAAGCCCTTCACCCCTCTTTTGCGACAATCAAGGGGTCCTCAAACTTGCCAAAAATCTAGTCTTCCATGAGCGCACTAAGCATATTGACATTCATTGTCATTTTATCCGTCAGCTGGTTGAAGATGGATCCGTGGATTTGCAGTTTGTACCTACAGTTGATCAGACTGTCGATATTCTCACCAAGTCCCTCCTTCCTGAAAAATTTGTTAAGTTCAAGGGGCTCCTTGGTGTAGTTGACAGATTGACCATTAAGGGAGGGTATTAGAATAAGATCTCCGAATATCTTTTTATTTAATAGTCAATATTGTGTATCTTGTAAATATTAGAATGTTTCTAATATTCTTTTATTCTTTCGTTATTAGAATGTTTCTAATAACCTCTCTTTTGTAATCTATACAATGAGCATCTTGCTCATTCAATAATTAACCAATTATTTACCAATTACCTCTTGTAATAATCTCATGGAATGCATGATTGCAAGGTTTGCAGGAAGCACTTTTGTTGAATACACTTCAGAAATTTTCAAACAAATGCAATGTGCATGAATAAAGCCAAAAGCTTCACCAAATTATCACTGCTCATGCCAAATTTAGAGCCTTGACCCAGCGTACAGTTATGCATCGAAATACATTTGGTTATGTATTAAATGTATTTGTTGAAGTGGCTCCACGAGCTTTGGAACAGGATATAGACGTCCATCTTTGGAAAGACAGAGTTGTGTCAGATGTGCTCTAGTGTGCATGAATGCAAAGTGTGAAATCATAGACAACGTATCTGATTTGTTCGACGGAATACCCTGCCAAATTGTCATTTCTTTGAATGCAATGATCACAGCATCATGAAGAACGATTTTGTTGGATATTGCAGCTGGGAACGCTGCTGCACATTAGACGTTAACTATTTGATGAAATGCCTCAAAGAGATGCAATTTCAAAGAATGAAATGAAATGACTGCAAGTCCATGTAAAATACGATAGATAGGTATAAATTCAAAAGCCTTGGAAAAATCATTGCTGCCTGTGCCAAGATAGGAGCCTTCAATCAGCATCAAGAATATAATCAAGAAAAAGTTCTTGTGAGGTATTATAACTAGAGATACTTTGGCTGCCATGTAAATGCACAATCTGGAATCTATAACATTTGAACTGTTTGAAACAATCTCTCAATGAGAGGCTGTCTTACCCAATGTGATGACTCCAAGCTTTGCAGAAAAGAGATTTGTGCAAATACACATGTGAAATATGAAGCAAGGGCTACAAGTTATTTTAAACAATCAGTGTTCAATTTGTAGTGCATGTGAAATGTAGAAATATAATGTCATGAGCTGCCTGTTAGAAAGCTTCAAGAGATGCTATCTCGAGGGATGAATAATTTGCATTGAACCTATATTCAAAACATCTAAGAAAATGCATGTCGTTTCAAAATGAAGGTGAGACAAGCGAAGAGACAGATTGTGAGCTTTACTAAAATTGACAGGTGGGAAATGCAAATAGTGATTTTTAGCTCAACACATTTTGTTTACAACTAGTGACAGGAACTAGAACCACAATGAAATACAAATATCAAGGACATAATTATGCTCGAATCCTCAAGTGCATGCTTCACGAAATAAGTTATAACTGACACAATGTTAGGAAAGGTCAGCATTCAGGAGTTCTGGAAGTCAATGGAGAACGAAGAAAGAACTTCCATAGCATCCAGAATTCTGGACAGTAGTTTAGCACATGCAGGAGGTCATCCAGTGTCTGTTCAATGCCCAGAACTTGTATTGGAATGCATGAGAGCGTATAATCTGGATACTCGGGAAGTAGTTGCAGCTGATGGCAAAGAAGTAGCTAGGCTTGATCCCATATCCATTGCAATTGTGTTTCGATTGCCAATCAAAGACCAGTGCACAGATGTTGATAAGGAATATGCAGAAGAGTATTTTGTCAATAACAGAGACAAGTGCCCCAACACAATAGCTAAGAATTGGCTCTTGGTACCCAAGAAAGGATTCACAGGTCTTTATTAGCAGAAGAGATTGCTGCTATGGTTATCTTTCTAAGCAGGATAATGGGAAATAAAGATTCCCATGACTCTGAAGATTGGATGTTCCTTTTTATCAGCATCATATGTGAGAGCATTCAGTTTATTGATTGGGTGGAGAATATTAGTGAAAACCTACATAACCAACTAATGGGGCTTCAAACAAATCAATATCTTTGTATGGCTTCCTACCTCTTCTATGCCATTGCCGGAATGAAGAGTTGACCGGGGCTGAAAAAGCAAGGTGTATACAATGAGACAACATTAATCTATGATTATCACCCACAATTGTAGTTGGAACAGAGTTTTCACCATTTCAGGAGGGTAAAGAATGCCTTCACAATGCTTACTGTCAGAGAGCTCCAGGGAAATATTGGACTTAGGATATCACCAAAGGCGGCAACCGTAATCCAACAATACGGGAGTTATTTCATACAATTCCCGAAATTTACTTACATTAGGTTGGCAGGTTATGATGGATATCCTTTCATGCTACCTAGGTTCGTGGATGACAAACTAGTGTTGATTGAGATTTGCAAGCAAGTCAATCAAATTAATAGAATTTGCAGAAATAAACAGGTGGAAGGTATTCTCCAATAGGCATTGATCACTATAGTTGTGAATCAAGTTCTGATGCTAAGAACATTGAAAGATCAATTGCTAAAATTAATTTATATCCCTACACTGTGAGATCCCCCTTCGACAATAAAGGGTATGCTACAAGGGAATTGGAACTTGGCCCTGGTTTCAATCATTTTCCGAATATCAAGGATTCCTTGGAGGACTGCGAAGATGATTTTGAAATACGGAGAAGGGATTGAATGAGGCTCACTGTTAAACAAATTATTGACTTCAAGTTGGAATTAGATGTGACCGGCATTGAAGATGATGAGTTAACATTGATGGATCCTGTCTACTATGAGAAGATACAGCTACTTCCTTTGGCACCTATAGATTGGTCAATTCCAGAATTGAAGAACCTGAAGGAAAGAACAACATTTGTTATCAAAAGGACAAAGGAGTGGGTAAAGAATAAAATGCTTGAAGCTACAACCACTCAGCCTCCAAGTAAAGAAGGTATTTCGAGAAAGAAAAATGATAACCATGGGACTTCTTTTTCTTCCAATCCATAGAAACTCACTTTGGGTAAGAATTCACAGCAAGATACTTCAGGAAACAATGTTGGTGATGAAGACCCAAACAAAGCAAAGGATCTCACTAAGGCATGTGAAAGTGACTTTACAGTAAGAAAAAGAAGATCCAGAACAAAGGGAAGAGTGACAAACATAATCCGAGAAGATGAAGACAAGAACTAAAGTGCAGCCTTTCAGGAACCTCCTGGCAATAAAAAGTAGAAAAATCCTTGCATTTCACCATCCGTCATCACTGCATCTCCTCCTCACGATGTCCTCATCGCATCCAAGATACCAATGGTAGATAGTACTCAAGATGAAGATCAATTGCCATCTGTTCCCAATCTTTCAATTTCTTTGAATTCACCATTCATTGACATTCGGGAACCTTTGCAAACTTCTTCCTCATCACAGTTACAAAAAAGTTTGCAAAAGAAGACGAGTCATCCAGGGTGTGAGTCCTGGATTGGACACAGTTGCAAATTTGCTCCAGAAGACAGCCAAGAGAAAAAGTGACATCAAGGTTAGCAATTCACCCATCTTCGGGCAACCTGTGTGTTGAAGTTGCTAGACCTACTTCAAAAAAGAACATTGAGGAGGCTAATGAGGGTGACTTCAGCATCAATAGAATAGATTTTGGTCCTTCATCAACTGAAGGAGACATGCATTACATCAAAGTATCTGCAGTCAAATTGATAGAGAGAACAGAGAAGGAAAAGCAATCAAAGAACCAACTCAAGAATCAAGTGCAAGTCCTGACATCCTACATCAAATCTATCGCAGATTCTTTTGATGAGCCTTCAACAACATCTTCCACATCAGCAATTATAGGTTCTGAAGGTATTATTGAGAAGAAAGTTGTTGAGGATATACATAAGTATCAATCTTATGGTAAGATGGTCGAAGGATGGATAAGTCGGATAAAAGATGAAGCTTTAAATTTCATAGTTAAAGGAAAAGATATTTATGAGAAGGTTGATCTCTAGGAACAGGAAAGAGCTGAGAAGCTGAAAAATGTCAAGGAACACGAGTTAACCTGGCAAGACATACCAAGAGAACTTCGAGAGATCTCCAAGGTAGATCCAAATATTTTGATTGCTGAAAAGGTCTTCACCATTGCAGAAGATAATCAGTCAAATATATGGTGCAAAAGCATAAACTAGAAGTTGATAAATATTAATTAGAACTTGATTGAGTATGCAAGGTTGTTGACAACTTGTGAGCAGGTGAAGATGAAAATATTAGCTGAACTCACCGTAATTATTGCAAATGTATCAATGACAAAGAACTTTCAGCAAACTGACAATCAAGTTCTCTCAAGTAAGTTTAGTGACAGGATCGATGCAGAAATAGCAAATAAAGTTTCTGGTGCAAATGTGATGAAGAGGCTGAGTGTCATTTCAGTGGCTTTGGAAGCTTGTGACATACCGGCCTTCCATCAGGAATTATTGGAGATTCAGGATAATCAAGTTAACTCAAAGCTAAAAATGGATAGTGTAATATTCCTAGTTACGAATCTATGATAGAGATTCTCAATTCATACAAAGTTTTCAAGGCAAAATCTTCGGTTTTACAGGGATAAACTACAAATCAAGATGCTTCTACAAGAGATATTGAGGGCAACATTGCAACATGATTTCAGATGTTTTCATTGTACAGTTTCCTTGGTTGCAGTTAGATAGGAAAATCATCGTTTCCTTGTTTTGCTTGTAAATAATGACTTTTGTCACTTTTGGTCAAGGTTAATTAGTTGACTCTTTTTGCGCAAAAATTATAAGGTTAATAATTTCATTCAATTTGTGCAAAAATAAGTTAGTTATTAACTCAGAAAAGAAGGTAGTTACAAGGAGGCAAGTCTATATAAAAGGGATTTAGAGAATATTGTAGGAACTTTTGGCTTTATGTGTTTTTGGAACAGCAAGAATTTTGAGTTGAATAACTCTGTCAAATGAATACAAGACATTTTGGAAGTGTTCCATTATTGTAAGGTGTTCATATGTAATGTTGTGTGCCTGTCCTATGATAGCATAATAAAATTTTGTGATCTTATTCCCATTTTCATAAAGGCAATGGTCGCGTATGAATGAGTTTTGCATAGTATATCCTTCTTTGGTACCTTTGAAGTGTGTGTATTGCATATAAATCAGATTTTCATCATGAAGCATTCTTATGCGTAGTCTTTGACCTTCAATGGTGAAGTGAATAGAATTGAGATTGCTTAGTGAAATCTTGATAGCATTTGTATATATGCTATTAAGGATCCTAAGGATTGTCAAATTTTCCTTTCTTTTTCAAGTAAAGTTTATCTAAAAATCAAACATTTGATCATAAGCGGGAGTTGCCCCTCTCAAACGCAGAGCAAGATCATACTCTGGAAATGATCAATCCAACTGTTGGTAGCATATTGTCACTTCTCCATTGCACAAGTCATTGTAAATACTAAAGTGGCAAATCTTTTTACCAACAGGTCACGAGTTTTTAAGATTTGAATAATATCTCAAATGTTCCAAAACTACAAGATTTGAAAGACGGATCCCTTTAAAAATAAAACAA
This sequence comes from Thuja plicata, assembly GCA_018584345.1. Taxonomy (NCBI): domain Eukaryota; kingdom Viridiplantae; phylum Streptophyta; class Pinopsida; order Cupressales; family Cupressaceae; genus Thuja; species Thuja plicata. The sequence continues at coordinate 450,391 of MU221093.1, forward strand.
CCTATTCTATTTAATATATAAAAATTTACAAATTATTAAATTATTTGAAAATTATAGTACAATTCAATACATTATATTATTTAATGATGTTAGTTTTCACAATCCATAGTTATGTCCAATATTGTTTCTGGGTTAGATTGTGTGGCAGTTTTTTGCATCAAGATGAAGAATGCTAGAGGAGAAGGAGTTTTGTTGCATACCAAGAAACTAAAAAGAAGAGAATGGGAGGGGATAGCGAGGTTAAAGGCGGCACCCGGATCAGGGAGAATATTATTTTTTTAATCTTTGCATCATTCTTCTCCATTTTCTGTCATATTATTTTTGCGTTATCATCTTTTCTCTTCTATTTTCCACCCTTCCCTTAATCTCTAACTCCCTTAAGTGCTCCTTGGTCCGCAAGAAATTCATTTCTTTCCTTCTAGCATTCTTCATCCTTAAGATGAATACCACGCAATCTAACCCAAAACAATATTGAACATTATATTTAATTTAAAAATTTAGACATTACCTCACGATCCCTAAAATTTTGCCACCACAAAACTGAATCCATTTTTTAAGTGAATGTAAGGCTCCCTAATTATTTGAAAGAACATAAGGGTTAGGTCAAGAGTTTGATTCTCTTCGATATTAATACGAGTCGACTAATATTCATTCCTCTGTAAATGAAACTCTCTTATGTCTCCTAGCGGACTTAATTATTTGAGAAGAGCAAAGAAATTAGGTGGTCAGCCAAAAAGTTCGATAAACTTGAGTCAAGAATATGCAGTTCTTTGTAAGGCTCTTGCTACTTGTAGCCACCTAAAAGAGACAAATAAAATAAGCTGTCACAGTATTGAAGATAAATGACCTGAATATGATCGAGCACTGATCTTGCAGAGTTCAACGAAATGCCCCTCTCAGCAGACGGACCGCCGCATATCAACCCTACTCTTAACGCCCGCTCCTTCTTCTCGTCGCCCTTTTCCGTAGCTTCGCTTACGAATTCAATTGCCGCACGAACATTGAAACTCCGCTTACTTGATCGGCCTTCAAATCGGCTATGTAAGCTTAAATTATCCCTCAATTTGAACCTAAAAGAGCTCAAATTGCCCCTAAGTTGGCTTAATTTGGTCTCTGCACTGAATTCTTTAGTTGCTGGAATCCGCATTGGCTTCGAAATATTATTTATCATCCCTGAAGCCGCCATGGCTGACCACTTTTAGCAGCAATTGCACCAAATTAGCAGCCAGATAGCTTTGCAAACCCTTGCAAGCAGAAATTGATGAGTAGAAAAGGAATAGTGTTGTATAACCAATATGGTGGGAAGAACTTCATATGTTCCCGAGATTCCCTGAAACGACGCATTTATAAATCGCCGGTTCGACGGAGAAAGATTTGGCGTTTGTATATGCCAGCTTCCTCCTCGGGCGGATTCTGCCGCCTCATTCGAACGCTCGCTACAAAATTCACAAAATTCAGGAGATCAATGTTTGTTTAGTGTCTCGAGCAACAATTGTCTGTTTTCTTGGCCTGGCTAGGCTTAATTTAAATTTTTTTGGTGGGAGGAGATAAGTTATAGGGATTATTTATGAATGAATGAATGATTTTTGGAATTTGATTCTCCAGGGTGTTCTTTTGTTTTTTGGAATTATATTTATTTTGTTGAGTTGGTAGGTTATAGTGGTGGACAATTTGTGTTTTTGAGAAAGAGGTTACAAATTCAAATTTCACAAGAAGTTAAGGTATGTACCTCCTTTGTACTAGAGTTTTAAAATGATATTGTTGTTTTCTAATTGTTGTCATTATGTGTAGACTCAAAAACATATGGTTGCACAATTTAAGTTCCTTTTTCATTTTTGCTTCAAGTCGAATCAAAATTGACCAAAGAAAACCGATATTTATTTTCTTGGAACATAATCAAATTTGTATGTTCAATATTAGTAATGCAAATCTATTTTTAAAATTATAATTTAAATCAAGATAAATTTTGGCAATATTAAAATATATATTTTAACATTTATTTCTTATATTGTTTATTTGTATATTTATGTTTTACAATATTGACTTGACTTTTGAAAAGTGAATTCTATATGATTGATGAGATTGATTTTATAGATTAATAAAAGTTTATTTTTGAAGTCGTAATTAATGTAATTATAACATAATTTAAGTAAAGTAATAAATTATGTTTGTATATATTATAATTTTATTTGTATAGTTATAATTGTAAAAATTTAAAATATAGTTATAAATTTTAAATGTAAGGTGAAATTTAAATAATAAATAGAGTTAGTGAAATACTAAAATTATATAATATAGCATATATGATGTAGTACTTTTATATTATATATTATAGAATATTATATATTATATATTAGAAATTGTAATAATTATTTATAGCATGTATATATTAAAAATATAATATAGTAAATTTTTTAGAATCTATAATAGTTATATATTATAAATAATTGAATTTTTTAATGAAAATAACATGTTTATAGCAATAAAATATAAAATATAGTATCTCATAAATATACTATATTGTAAATTAAAAGACCACTTTCAAAATAAATTAAATGATATATGAATTATTAATTACAAAACTACGGTTAAAAACTATCGAAAAAAAAAACAAATTTGGAAGCCTCCGAAAAAGGGGTCCTATAAGACCAAATCAATTGAACCTATCATAATTGAGATAAGCAATTTATATCATATATTTAATTCATAAATAAATGTTTAAACTTTGAAAATAGTCAAACGAGGAAAAAATAGTGACTTATGATTGGTTGATTGGTGCAAAACTAATTCACTATTGATATAAAAAGGTTCCTATGGTAAAATCTATAACAATTTTTTAAGATAATAACATTGTAAGAAATATTTGTCATGTTATTGCGCAACATAATTAGGGAGTTTGTAAAATGTCCTAGACATTTTCTTAATTGGTCGTGTCAACCAAATTAGTTCTTTGGTTGTAGAGTTGTAGAAAAAGTTATGACACAACTTGGTGCTAGGTGGTGCAAGGAGCGGGGAAGAATAAAGATGAGCGTGAGCTAGCGAAGAATCCCAAAAGACATATAAACATAAATAGATGGGGTAATGTTTTATTAGAAACCTCGCCCTTTGCACTTGGATCCAACACAATCCCACTTGGAAATGGGAAAAAGAAACAAGACTTTAAGTGCAAGACACCTACGCAATCAAATTAATGAAACGCGGGACAAAGAGAAAACATTTGGAATTGGGGGTTGAGGTATATAATAGTGACTGACAAAGTGAAGGGAAAACGAAATCACATGCCCAAGCCTCAAAACAATAAAGCCATTGTAGATAGATAGATAGATAGATAGATAGATAGATAGAGTTTTTACATCCACGAGGCTAAACATAGCCTATGGGACAGCAAAGCAACCTAGGCTGACTTTAGTAGCTCGATTCATTTCTTATGCAAGCTGATGATGAGCCCACCTGACTTCTCAATATATTCCTCGCTAAATATGTTATGCCAAGAGCTATCTGATAATGTACCCGCAAATTTATCCCTGTTTTTCTTGTAAGCTTCACATTCTAAAATAAAGTGATGTTCGGTTTCCACTTTCCCAGAGTTACAAAACATGCAAATTCTCTCTCCCCAAGCCTCCTTTGGTCTCTTCCAACACCCGATCTCACAACGGAGTTGATGAGAGTTGGTTCTTAGCTGGGCAATAAGAGTTTTAGCCCTCCAAGAAATGTTGGCACCTATGTACGCTTTTTGGAGTTGATCACATGCAGGGTTGAAATCATTGATATAATATATTTTCTTCCTTCCAATCTCACTTCCCCAATTTCTCTTGTAAAATTTCTCCATAACAAAGACCTTTATTTCTTTGTTGTTTATGGGGCACATATTGAATTGTATAATCCATTTCCTCATCCACTCGAGGTTTTGTTGCATCGATGTCTTTTTTCATTTACACAAAGTATCATTAAAGACAACGTGGGGCCATCTATCTCCTTCCATTCTTTCAATTCTTTTTAGATAGCTTATTAGGCGAACCATAGCCAATGCCTCGATCGGAGCAGCCCCCATTTCACTTAGCATGATATTATATAGGATAGTGCTTTTAATTTTAAATTTGCTTGTGATCAAACGCTTTTGGATTCCTTCGATTTGCTTCCATTGGGCTAAAGAAGTGTTGCTGGCCCATAATTCACAGCCATAAAGAACAACCGGCAACATAAGAAGACCAAACAAGGTTTGAATAGTTTTCCACTCCCAAACCTCTGCTTCACGACATCTGTTTTGAAGAGCATAGAATGCCTTCCATCCGCCTAGAGTCATTTTATTTCTACAACTTGCCCAACTTAGTTGTTTGTTGAAATCAATGTCGAGATATTTATACTCCACAACTTCCTCGAGAACACTGCCACTAAAATAAAACTCATGTTGCTGTTGTTTTTTATTATTAGAGAAAATCATAACTTTAGTCTTGCTGATATTAACCTGCATCCCCACCATATCGCAAAAGTGCTCGAGAGAAAATAAATGTTCTTGCAACCCGCTGACAGATTTGGCAATCAAAATGAGATCATCAACATGTAGGAGCAGCTTTATTACAAATACACCTAACTGGATGCCCTTCCCATTTTGCATGTTTAACCACTCTTCAAGTTTATCAATATATAAGCCAAACAAGGTAGGAGATAGAGGACAACCTTGTTTGACCCCGATATCACTCCTAAAACATTCTGAGATGCCATCAGAAGTTCTGATTTTGACTTTCACCTCTTCATACATCCTATGAACAGCAGCCCTGAGATGCATAGGAATCCCCAATTCTTCCATTCTGAGCCAAAGCTTTCCCCTAGGGACAGTGTCAAAAGCCTTTTTAAAGTCAACAAAATAGCAAAAAACTTCCTCCTTTTTCTCCCACCTTTTTTCTATAATGTGCCTCAAAGTGACACAGTGATCAACCGTTGAGTGCTTTGGCCTAAAACCAGCTTGCCATTTTGTATGTTTATGGTTTTCTTCCACCCATTTGTTGATCCTAGTTTCTATCATGCTACCAAAAAGTTTTTCCAAGAGAGGATTGATCATTATAGTCCTGTAATTGGAGGGATTATTGACATCACCACTCTTAAAAAGTGGTATTGCAAGGTTGATTGTCCAATATTTAGGAAACCCCTCGTAGCTGCTATTGTTGAAGATTTATGTAATGTGTGGTGCAAGGGTTTTCCTACCCCACTTGGGATACTCTACTTGAAGCTCAACTAGGTCTTTTGATTTACCCGTAACCAACTTCTTAATACTCATCTCTATCTCTTGCACGGTGAAAAGCGTTGTAGTATCGTTGACCAAGGGTGGCTGGTCCACACCATCTTCCTGTTCATAGAGTTTCCTGGCATAATCGAACCATCGAGTGGCTGTAATATTATTTTCAGTTTATTTCTTCTTTGGCTGGAGTTCTTTCCAAAAAAGTTTGGGGTTATTTCTACTCATGAAATTAATTCCTCTCTCCTTGTGAACATAAAACTAGTTTTCTTCTTCTTTAGGATCTGTTTATAAGCCTTGATGTCAAGGTTTGTTTTATTTGACTCCCTTAGATTTCTCCTGGCCATCTTGCATTCTTTATCAAACCATGCATTAACTGGGAAACAATTAGTTTCAGATTTTTTATTTTTAGTTCTCTTGCATTTTGAGAGAGCCTTATGACTCAAGCTTGATAACGCATGGCTATTAACAACATGCATGTGCATATGTATCCCCCTACACAGTCTCTCAAGAGTAGCCCTAAAAATGTTACCATTTTTTGAAGTCAACAAGATTCTGCCCTGAGAGGGGGGTTGTTGAGAGCATTGGTTCTTTGCCCCAAGCTGCCCATCCTTTGCCCAACACAACTTTACGTACAATGGTCTATGATCTGATTTGAGATCCCGTATGTGTTCTCCAATGGCCACTTCCTGAATTCTCTCATACAAATGTTGTGAACAAATAGCATAATCCACCACGCTTGCCCCATTATATGTGTTGCAAGTGAAATTGCCCGACCTAGACCATCTAGCCAGACCATTGCAAATTATTAGATCAAAAGTGCCACATAGAGTGACCAATTCTTCCCCAAAATGATTGTAGCCTTTAGCATCTTCGAAAACTCTTTCCCACTGATGTTTTCTCTTTTCTGTGAGCCAAATAGGGTTACCATTTTCTTGATAGCTGAAGATACTGGCTTGACAATTTGTTGTTCTAGCATTGAAATCTCTGACAAGTAGAACATCCCCACGCCACAAAAAAACAACAACATCTTTCTTTAAGGCAGCATAAGGGTCATTGTGATCTAGGCCACACTTTTTATAAGCTTTGGATACCTGTGGAGAAAAGTAACAAGCTGCAATCCTAAGAAGACTGTTGTTTTCCACGATTTTAAGCCAAATGAATTGTTTATTAGAATCTGCCTTTCCAACTGAATGACACGTCCTTCCCTTTCTTTTACTAGAACCATTATGCCTCCATGACCTTTACCATTTCCCGCTGCCTCATTCCACACTGCTAACTTCTAGTAACCTTCAAACAATGGAGTCTTACATCCTTCATGCTCATGTGTCTCAGTGAGAGAAATAATGTCTTTGCCTTCCGCAATAGGTCCTAACCCAGGCCCACACCTCCACGGATACCCTCTACAATTCCAACAAACTAAACTTAAGGAGGCCTGGGCTGAATTTGATTGCTATTTGTTTTGAAGTGGAAAACTCAGAGTTGAGTTACTATCCTTATGTGTGAATGATGATCTTGTCGTGTTATTGCCTGTTGAAGTGTTTGTTGTCATATCTTTACTACCCACTTGCTGCTCTACATTGGGACAGTGGCCAAAATGAGCAATAACTGCTTTTCCCTTGAACATCCAAGCCCTCTTGCCTTTATCTCTAGTTGTTCTGATTTTTTCCATTTCCATCCTTCTTTCTTCTTGTTGCCTCGTAGTTAGATCCTCCTCTAAAAAGAAGTGAGAACCCCTCAAGAGCTTTTTTTTTCTCAGTAAATTCTATTTATCACGGATGTTGGGCATGATTACCTTGATGGGCCTATCTCTCCCATCATATGATTTGCCAACCCTCCAAGCTTGGCTGATTTGACCTTGCCACGACAATATTTCATGTAAGAAGTCCCTTGTTAAGTCAAGGGTGTGTTCCCCTTCATCATAATCTTTTATCCCTTTGATGATTATATCGTATGCCCTCATCTACCTTTCCTTGACCTCCCTGTCTTGTGTGTTCTTCACGTGAGTCTTTGCCTCTTCACCCTCACATGCAAGGTGGTTGTTGTTTTTATCCCAAGTTTTGGTAACTTCTGAAAAACTTTTTTTCTCCTCTTCAAACCATGTCTTACCCAACAAGCTAGTATGATGTAGTGGTATCCCCTTATCATGAGATGCCTCAATATTTGTTGTAACCTTGTTTGCTTCCAATGTAACTCTCAAGTTTTGCCATTCATCCTTCATAATCTGCCATTCATCTTTCATTTTCTGCCATTCAAGCTTCCCAGTTGATAGTGTCTCTTGTAACAATGAGATTTGAACTTTCAAAGCATTGTTATTGTCTGTAAGGGATTTATTTGTTGCTATCAGGAAATGTATTTTGAGGTCACTATTTTGCTCTTTAACCTCTAGACTTTCCAACCTCTCCTTGGCCATCAAGAGTTCTTGCATATATAAATCAGGACACCAAGCGAGAGGTGTAGAAGTAGGGTTGTAAATGGTTGGGTCCACAAAGTTACTGCTGCCACGCAAGTGACTATTGCCACCTAAATGTGGAGGAGGGCACATTTTGATTCCATCCTTTTGTCTTGTCTCCTTTTTATATCTCCTCTGACTGTGTTTTTTCTCATGTGACCATTTCACACAAGCAAGTCTACGTTTTAAAATGCCTTTGAACTGTTTGACGTTGACCCAAATGTATTTTCCTATCTTACCCAGTGAAGCAATTTTAATTGGTCCCAAATGATTAGTTTCAAAGTGCACCAAAAATTCTTGACCGTCTTTTACCAAAGAGATGGTTTGTTTTCCCATTGTTTGTATTTCCATGGTTTGTTTTCCCATTGTTTGCATTTCCATTGTTTGAGTATCTATTGACAAAAGAAAGACAACAACAAAACCAAATATAAGAGTAAATAAAATAAACTTTCGCACCTCAGAAGCTTCTAGTGTTTGACAGACCGGGCCCCTTGTCTAAAAAAGGCCACATCTTTTCTATCGTAGACTGGGCCCTATTGAATGACTGTTCTCTGCTTGGCTGTGAACCCTGCTGCCCTGCATGACTTTATATATTCACTGAGAATAAAATAACTCTGCTCGTGTCCTGTTGTGGAGCCCGTGTTTATTTGTCTTGCCAAATCCAGCTGTGGGACCCTGCAGTGTCTTCTTGTTCTTGCTTGTTGTGTCTGCTTTTCTTTATTATTTTGTCTTTTCTTCTCATGAACTGCTGCTCGTTGTTGCCCGTGCCCTTCTTGTGTCCTGCTTGCTACTGCATGTGCCCTTCTAATCCACAATAAAAGTTCTTAATACTGCTCGTGCCCTGTTCGCTGTATCCTGTCTGCTACTCGTTGTCATGCCCTTCATGAAAGGTCTCGAAAGGAATAAAAGCTTTTCAAAAAATTGCATTTAAATGGAAAAGAATGATGTAAAGCATAGAAATCATCAACGCTTTGGCACGTAAAGCACAAAAATCCAATAAAGTTAAGACACGTGGCACAAGAGTTTAGAGAACACGTGGGACGGGTAAAGAGAGCTTGTACTGCTCGCTGTAAAAGATAGATAGATAGATATAGTTTTTACGTCCACGAGGCTAAACATAGCCTATGGGACAACAAAGCAACCTAGGCTGACTTCAGTAGCTCAGTTCATTTCTTGTGCAAGCTGATGATGAGCCCACCTAACTTCTCAATGCATTCCTCGCTAAATATGTTATGCCAAGAGCTATCTAATAATGTACCCGCAAATTTATCCCTGTTGTTCTTGTAAGCTTCACATTCTAAAATAAAGTGTTGTTCTTGTATTACCATCACATATCACCACTCCAATTATGGATCGAGTAAAATATCAAGCTTTGTTGTTAAAATGGTGTGGAGAGGGATGCCCTAGAAAAAATATTATGGAGTGGTGGAAGGACAACTTCAAAGGTAGGGTAAGCATTTGTCTCCTCTTAAATAGTTTCTTTGTGGATGAACAGATAGATTTATTTTGAAAAAAATGAGATTCTATATAGAAACCCTCTTTTCTTCAAAGGGTCTAGCTTTCATTACATGAATTAGATCATGAATTTTGATCTAATGAAACACAACAACAAAAAAACAAAAAACATGTGGATTAGCCTAGTTGACCATCTTGCAAATTTTTGGAATGTCAAAGCCCTAATGAAGATTGGTGATGCTTCGAGCACTTTCTTGGGGATTGAAGAAGATTTCCTCGATGGGAAATCAACATCCATGGTGAATTTATATGTTGAATTTGACCTAGATTAAAGGGTATTGGAGGAATTAGAAATCATTTGTGGTAACAATACGGGCAAAAGGAAGGAGAAGAAAAAATTGCAGGAACTTAGAAGTAAATATGGAGAGGTACAAGACCAACTCAAAATCACAATGGTACTAAGGTCAATGAAGGGCATCACCCTTCTTTAAAGTCCATGATGCTCCTTTGTTGGAATGTTATGGGCTTAAAAGCCCCTAAAAATAGTGCTTGGTCAAATGCAAGTTATGATTAGGCATATATGCTCATTCAAGAAACCAAATTGACCATATCAAAGGTAGATATCTTCACAAAGAAAGTTTGAAGGTGGAAGCAGCTCAATCGAAGGGTGCCTACGAAGGTCTTATTATCCTTTGGAATTATTTTGTACAGAGAGATTTGAGAAATTAGTGACTGGAAAACAATGGATGGGAATTTTGGTGCATGGTATCTCATAAAATTTACACTTCTTCTTGATAAATATATATGAACTAATTGATAAATATATATATAAATCGATTGTAGTGTGGTTTTTTTATTTCTGGTCACCAGTTGGTGTGTTTGATATCTCGGTTGAGTTACTCACATCTCTGGTAGTTGCACTCGTGATTTTGTGCTTGTAGGGTTATTTGGATCAGTTTCCTATGATTGCAACTCATTTGGATTTGTCTCACATGGGTTATAGCAGATTCCTTGGCAGGGTAGTTGTGTTCTTCATGTTGTTGGTTCAGTTGTGCTTACCGGTTGGTTGCTAGAGTTTGTGATCAATGTTTCCTACCATTGGAGATGAATGGAGTGATTCTATAGAAGGATCTATGTGTGTTAGACTTGGTTGTCGGATCGATCCTTTTGAAACATTTATTTGGGATTTAGGCCGACCTAGTTTGACATGTTTGTCTTGGGATATGTAAAGTTGGTTGAGGCCGACCTATTGGATGTTTTTTACAAATTTAGGGCTTTCACTCATTGTAAGGGAAGCAGGAGAAAGAGGAAGGAAGTCTAGATTAGATTTGGCATTGAGGCTAGAGGTTGATAGCCTAAGGGCTTGGATAGGTCTAGGTATAGCTCTGAGTTTGGTTTTCATTGTATGTGGTTGAAACTGGGAAGGCCTTATAGCCCGACATGTATGTCAAAACTTTGATTAATAAATTTTTTATTTGGCTTCAAGAATATTGTTGTTCTCTGTGTTTATTTTTTATTTCCGCCATGTAGTCTGTAGCTACAAGGTTTGGACATCTCCATAGGGGATTATCCATCCTTAATTATGTCAACATGAATCTTTCCATTCAAATTCATTTGTAGATTGACTATTTGTTGACCCAGGTAACAAGCCTACATATTCCTACTAGTAATACTTAAATGGGGCTTGTACAAAAGTACCATAACTTGTATAAACTTCCTAACTCATGATTGAAATAATGCACAAAACTAAAAGTAGACAAATCAAGCTTTTCCTTTTTAGAATAGAGAAGAATTAGACCACTTACAATTTTTGTTTGAAAATGATCAAAACACCTCCTTTATAGTCTCCTACACAATCACCAGCTCTACACCTCGCTTTCTGTCATGTCCCCAATTTTGCGCCTTCCCTAGTGACAACTATTTCAACAGGTTTGGCCTATATCTGGCTTCCGTAGGTCAGACAGCGCGAGCAGGGAGGCTATATGGGGCAGTGAAAGACATATGAGGGCTATATGAGCCTGTTTGATAAGTTCTGGATAGTTTCCTAAATTTTAGGAGCTATCCCTATTTTTTTAGGAGTTGACTGGGAGTGGTCCAGGAGGTGTCAGGAGACACCATGGATCGATTTGGGAACTTTTTGTAAAGTTCCTATTTTTAAGG